>ML865055.1:39011-59693 GCA_009831015.1 Picea engelmannii
AAATAGGTCATCTGCATATAACAGTGATATCACTGGTCCACTATCCTCAACATTGTAGTAAAGGTTGGGATCTGTTTTACTCTTGGTAAAACCCAAGCTCACCATAAAGCTATCAATTCTACCATACCATGCCCTAGGTGCTTGTTTCAATTCATATAAGGCTTTCTTCAATCTACACGTGTGTGTCTACCTGTCATGTGTCTTGAATCCTTGTGCCTTCTCCACATACACTTCCTCTTCCACTACATTCAGAAAAGTTGTCTTCATGTTTGTCTGGTGTATCTTCCATTTCATTATTGCAGCGACCACAATTGTAGTTCTAATCGAAGTCTATCTCGCCATGAAAGAAAATGTATCCTCATAATATATTCCTTCTTTCTGAGAAAACCCACAAGCCACGAATATTTCCTCGTACTTATCAATACTTCCATTTGTTGAATGTTTCATCTTGTATATCCATTTGGAACTCACAACCGATTTTTCTTTCGGTCTCAAAACCGCATCCCAAACATCATTCTTAATGATGGACTAGTATTCCTCAATTATGGCATCATTCCATACTTTCTTCTTTGCAACCTCTTCATAACAGGTAGGTTCATCATCAATGATATCACATAAAAATGCCACGCAACTGGAATATGGTCGAGGTTTCTTGCTTTCTATGAAAGATCCATCTGGAGCACCATACTTCTCGGCATCCTGACTAATCTCACGAGCCCAAGCTGGTCTTCTTTTCTTCGTACTTGTTTCTGTAGGTCTTTGTGGTTCTGCCATGTCATGGTCCTCCGTACCATGCTCTTTTAGCACAACATCATTACATTCATTTGTATCTACAACTCTAGGAGATTCAGGTTCCTCATCATGGATCTCATATGTATGATGTTTCCTCAATCTATTGAAGGTTGCATCCTCATCGAAGGTAATATCTCTGCTAATATTGACCTATCTGTAACCAGGGATGTAGACTCTATATGCCTTCGATGTCTCACTATATCCAACAAATATACCCTTCTTGTCGGAAGGATCCAACTTTGATCTCTTATCCTTTATTACATGGATGTGTACAACTCTATGTCAAGATAGTCTACTCCAAGTCTTAGCTAAAGACCATCTAAATTGTTGCCTTCTGCAACCATCATTATAGCTCCCTCTCAGAGCTATTACCTGTGACCTTCCCAGAACAAGAAACAAGAACAACATCTCCATGGTAACCTCCATGGAGTTTACAAGATAACCTACCTAGAACAAAGTCAACAACCAAGAACATCTCCTAGAGGCGATCAATTTATATTGTAAACAAGTGCATTATTAATGTGGGCATTCATGGGAGTGTTAGTCGTACCAATAATATTCAAGTGTTACTAAACTAGCAATAGCAATAGCATTAATAAAATTCTAAAAACTACTAGTCTAGTTACAATACTTACTTAAACTGCAACAATATAAAATATCAAACCTAATATGCAAACCTGGATTTTGGTTGTTGTTGTCTGTTGGCACAAGGGCAGACCTAGGATTCAATGCTTTAACAGCACACCAACAAAACCCTAACTACCGCCCCTTTCAGCAACACTTGCGAACTAGATGAAGTCTCACCCGAGGTAGAGGCAGGGAGGGTTGCAGGACTCAAGTGTCTACAACCTAGCTGGGACACAGATCTATGATTACAACACTTAACAGAGAACTTAGCCAATAGTATGCATTAAGTTATGATTATGATTCACATCGAAGATTAACCCTTATTACAGATAAGCATAGCAGTAATCAAGATTAAGCTCATATAATCATTTATCACATAGCATCAGAGAAGATATAGCATTTATTCATATATAAATCACTAAGCATCAATGGATCTACCTATCACACATCAAGAACAATGCACTAAGCAAATAGATACATAAACATCATGAACAATATTTCACAAATCACAACAACACATGATATACGTGGTTCACCCCAGTGTGGGGATACGTCCACCAACTTCTTATTCTTCTTTATTAGTCTTCAAGATTCTTACAAAGCCACAGAGCCAACTCCACCAAGGGACAAGAGATCTACGTGCACCTCGCCAAATCCTCCTTCCCTGAATTAGGCCAGGAAAAAAATCCTTACACAGTCTATGCACAAAGTCTTTTACAATACTCTTTGCACGAAGCCACTAGTCATGCATTAAGCCAATGACCTATCTAAACCAATTACCACCCTTTCTTACATCACCTAGATACTTATTTATACATTACAAAAAGGCCTAAGCATGGTTAAACCCATGGATCGACATCCCATACCTGTTACATAAACCCTAAGAGCCCAAAAATCCCGCAAAATGGGCGAGATCTCGCAATCTCTACTTCACCTGGGCACTCCATCTTCGACCAACCTGTCGAAGTCCCAAAAATGGTCAAACACTACCAACGTTTCCTCAAAAGTTGATCGAGGGCCAACAGGTCCCCAACACTCACCTATGACTCGTCCTGAATCACTCTGATCTAGGTAATACCGCTTTGAAAGCCTCGATCTTAGCTCGAGATGCCTCGACTGCCTGCATTTCTAGAGCCTCCTGCTCGATGCACTCCTGAATTACTTGCTCAGTGACAGGCCCTTCCAGGTGTTGTTCCATTGTTGCGACCACATGTTCCAACTGTGAGCCTTGTCCCTCGATCTCTTCAAAAAGTGTGCAAGCTTCGTCCTGCACCGGCTAGAGTCTCTGTGTCACCTCCATAACTCTGCTCTAGATGGCAGTGACCTGCTGTTGAACTGGGTGTTGCTCCTGCGACCTCTTCATCTTCTCCACTGCAGTAAGCAGCTTCATCTGCGCTTGCACAGTCGATGCCTATTGCTTCTCCTCCTAGAGTTGTGCCTCCAATGTCCTCAGCTCCAAGTCTTCTTCACGGCGCTCATAGGTCTGTGCACTTCCGTCACTTAGTTTCTTACATTCTGAGGCCAACGCCCTGATTCTTTCTACTGCGCTCCTGGAGTTTTCTTCCCTCTAATATTGTACTTCTTCTAGAGTGCTCGGCACTACTTGAAGTTATAACTTCGCTACTCTTGCTTGAAGCTGTTGAATGACTTCAGCGAGCTTCCCCACTTTCATCTCGATGGAATCTAGTTCCTTCTGTGCCAAACCCGGCACAGAGCGAAGCGCTCTAGTTACTGCCTCTCTGACCACAGTCTGCTCTACAAGCAGCTGGTCTTTTTCTTTCTGCATCTTCTCTTTGTCCCCTTCGAACTTCACCTTAAGGCCATCTTTCTCTTGTTGTGCAACCCGAATTTGCTCTAAGGCCTCCTCCTTTTCTTGCTTCAAGGCCTCTTTGGCCTGCTCCTTTTCTTCTTGGACTCGACGAAGTCAAGTCTCTGTTTCATCTGCTAATCTGTGTAATTGGGTGGGCTCATCCCCCAATTCTACACTCTTTGTTGAATATAGAGCAATAGACACTGCGCGTCTTGATTGGATAGCTTGTTGGATGTCTTTCAGTTCTTTCTCGATTTTGTTGTATAGTGTTTCTTGCTTCGCTTCATGTCTCTGCAGGATATCCTCTGAGGTGTCTTTTACAGCTGTGATGACGAGCTGGATATTGTCCATTGTGAGCACATTCTGCCACTGAGGCTTATTGTCTCAGGTCTTCTTCCACGTTGAGGGTTTCTGTAGAGAAACATTCCTTTTCTTTGACATCTCGGCCTTTGTAAGAGGACCCTTTCACGGTGTCACTTCACCCTTTTCTTGCTTGTCTTCTTCCCCTTCCTCCTCTTGGTTTACTTTGTCGCCTCCTCCTCCTGCAAGTGAGTCAGACGTAGTTTCCTTCAATGCGTTGTCCTTCTCCTCACTGTCTATGTCCTGCACTTCCTCCTTTTTCTTTTTTTTCTTTGCGTTGCTTTGTCCATCATACTCAGTCCAGGTGAGCAAAGGACTTTCGATAATGTTGGGGTCAGAGAGTTCGGCATCCTCGACTGGTACAAGGAATTTGGCTTGCCATTCCTTGGTTATCTCCTCCATGTCTTCATCAATCAATTTATAGTAAGATTGCATCTCCTCCTTACTTTCGTACCTGCACGCAGTGATGTAGATGAAGTGTCGGTCTACGTGGAACTTCGCTAGTGGCCTGTATGTATGCAAGGTGTTTGGGGTCATTCGGGAGAATGATTCAATGGCGCGCTTGAGTTGTAGGTAGTAGGCATGGAAAATTGCGTTTGATTGTCATTGCTTCACCATATCGCTTGTATACCACAAGGTAGTGAACCTCGCGGCCAGTGGTTCTGATGGCTCGACTTTCGGGAATGTCGCTCCCTCCGACATCTCCCAAGCAACAAATGCAATGAGAATCAACAACCAACTGAAGTGAAATTCGTAGCCTTAGTCCTGCGCTTCGCGGAAGTCCTTCTCTAACTCATTGACGAAGTAGCTCGCCCAATTCATATGCATTCCTTCGACACGCTTCCCTGCGAGGTCGACTATGAACCCTGTGACTTGCGTAGGATGGTTCTTTTTAACGAGCTTGTCTACTATCAGCTGACAAGCTAGGCTCACTATGCCATCCTGGATGGAAGCTACCTTGTAGCCTCGCTTCCCCTTCTCCACATCGCCATACACCTCCTTGATGCATTATATCAGGGAGCGATCTGACATCTTCCCTCGGTAGAACTGGTGAGGGTCTGGTCCTTGCATGCTCAATCCAGTGATCAGGTGGATTAGCGTCGGATCCACAATGATGCACCTATCCAACCAAAAATACCCTCCATGGTATCACGACAAGAGGAGTTTAACGCACGCGTTAACCTCCTGATGTCGGTCGAAGTGGGGGATCTTCATCACGTTTAAGATCATCGATCTCGCAATATCCTTGATCCAGGGCTGGGGGACTATCTTGGGCTTCTTCCCAGTCGTATTTTTCAGGTATCTATGCGGTGCGAGCAGCCCATAGTTCTTTCGTTCTCCGAAGTTGAAATCAATGATCTTGAGCGCTGCGATCAGTCCCAACTGCGGTCCGACTGCGCATATCCCCTTTGGGAGGTACGCAGTGATCAGCATGTACTCAAAATCACGTGGGACGTTGTCACGACTAACCACGCCAGCCAAAGGCGGGATGTAGTCAGGCAAGACCGTCGGGATCTGCTTCACGTTCGCCAAATCGTCGCGGTGCTTTCTTCTTTTCTCAGTTGCGGTTCGGCTAGACCGACGTACAGTCGAGGGGGATGCTTGCAATCCATCCATCGATGATGCTTGTCTGCCTATATACGTGATTTTCTCAGTCATGAGGTTGACAAGTATCTCTTCCACAGACTTCTCTATGGCACTACGCTCACCCTACATCCACACTTGTAATAAAACAACTCGGGTAGGTGGATGGATAATCAAGGTAATTGAATCAATGGCGAGGTCTAGACAGTACATCATAGTATGTAATCACTTATGTGTTAGCCCGGATATCTCGGTTTGAAAAAAGTGGTCCTGGCACAGCGTCCGATGGGTTAAATAAGCAACGTCGTAATGGATTCCTCCAATGGGCAGGAATGCCTTAATAAATACGATTACATCCGTTATGGTGTGGTCTCAATGGTCCAATGTCGATCTTTCCAGCAATAACTGTGTTTCTAGCCATTCTAGAGCATCATTCTAACGGTCGAGACACCTCCAACAGTCATATAGCTTTGTCGAAGCGAAGTGTCATTCTGCGTTGTTCTGCTATTCCGGCAAGGTTCAAGTTCTGCAAGCCTACCTTCTGCGAAGTCTTCTCTGGAACTTCCTACTATTTTTCTAACTTTGTTTTCTTCTCACTGAGTTTTCTTGCCTTCTTTCCTATGGTTTGAGTCTCTGGGTTCCTCTTTCCATTCTTATACTTATCTTCTCTTAGCGTAGTAACTTCGCACTGCTGAGGGTATTTCAAAGGGTTCAAGGGTAATACTTCTTCTCTTACTACTTCTGGGGTAGGTGCTCTTCTCTCTTGCATGGACAGGTTTTTCAAGCCTTCATGCGTTCTTTCAACTTCGACAACTAAGTCTCTAGCCCTCAGTTGCTTCGACTTGTCCTCTTGTTCTTGTATTAGTCGCTCTATTTTTCTGGCTATGAAGTCCCTTAATTCTTGTTTTTTCTATTGTGTGGCTTCCTCCTCTGCTTTTATTCGGATCTAATCTTTCTCAATCCAAGTCTTTCCTAACAAAAGTGCAAAAGGAGCGTTGTTCTAAACAAGCTTAATGACTTCAAATTTTTCTTCAGTCGATGTTCCATGGGCAATCATAGATATATTAGTAACTCTTCCACATAGGGTTATCATCTTTCCTTTAAACAATCCTATCATTCCCAATGAAGGAATCATAGCAGGATTTCCCAAAATTTCCCAAGTACTTTCTGGCATAACATTCACGTGTGTTTCATCATCTAATACACAGTCTATGTCGAAGTCTCATATGCTTGTTTCTATACATTGCTTATCTTTTAAGATCTTTGGTAAACTGATGTCTCTATGTCATTCAGTGTTTCTTTCAATTGTAATAACATAGTCTCTGATTCTTTCTAGTTCTTTAACATATCCTTAGTTTGTTGACCTTCTTCATAGTTTTCTTGTCTCATGTTCATGTTTTCAACTTTAGCAATCATTCTAGGGCAATTCAAAACCTCATGATCAACATCTTTACAACAAAGACAAATAGGACCTATACCAGGGCATTCCTTAGCAAGATGTCTCCATCTTCTGCAGTTATAACACAATGGCAATCCTCTCTTTCTTTTAAACGATCCCCAACCTTTCCTGTACTTCGCACTGGGATCACAGTGATGGACCTGCAATCTGCAAAAATTCTTTCTAGGGTCCTACATCCACTTGTTAGTCCAAAAGTTCTTTCTATGCATAGGAATAACATATCTTTCACTATCTCTATCAAATTTATTCAGATCAAATCTTATTTCTTCTAGTTGTGCCCTAATTTTCAGACTAGGACAAAATCTGTCAAACATATCTAAATTCATACTTTCGAAGCAAAAATTTCCACTTATCTTACCCTTACCAGAGCACAAATCTTTAAGATCTTACCTCTTTTCTTCAGATCTGGTTCCTTTCTTAGCACAGAGCTTCGCAAGTCAAGTAGAATATTGTGTATTACAACAACAGATCTACGCACAGAGCTTTCTCTTTTCTTCAGTTCCCAGCAATCACAGTTCCAGGTCCCAACAACGGAACCATTTGTTGGCACAGGGGCAAACCCAGGGTTCAACGCTTCAACAGCGCACCAACAAAACCCTAACTATCGCCTCTTTCGACAACACCTGCGAAGCAGATGAAGTCTCACCCGAGGTAGAGGCAGGGGGAGTTGCAGGACTCAAGTGTCTACAACCTAGCTGGGACACAGATCTGTGATTACAACACTTAACAAAGCACTTAACCAACAGTATGCATTAAGTTATGATTCTTATTCACATCACAGATTAACTCTTATTACAGATCAGCGCAGTAGTAATCAAGATTAAGCGCATCTAATCATTTAGCACATAGCATCAGAGAAGATCTAGCATTTATTCATATATAAAGCACTAAGCATCAACGGATTTACCTATCACACATCAAGAACAGTGCAATAAGCAAATAGATACATAAACATCATGAACAATATTGCACAAAGCACAACAACACAAGATATATGTGGTTCGCCCCAGTGTGGGGCTACGTCCACCAACTTCTTCTTCTTCTTTATTAGTCTTCAAGCTTCTTACAAAGCCACAGAGCCAACTTCACCAAGGGACAGGAGCTCTGTGCGCACCTTGTCAGATCCTCCTTCCCCGAATTAGGTCAGGGCACAAAGCCTTACACAATCTATGCACAAAGTCTCTTACAATACTCTTTGCACGAAGCCACTAGTCATGCACTAAGCCAATGACCTCTCTAAACCAATTACCACCCTTTCTTACATCGCCTAGCTACTTATTTATACATTACAAAAAAACCTAAGCATGGGTAAACCCATGGGCAGACATCCCACACCCGTTACATAAACCCTAAGAGTCCAGAAATCCCACAAAATGGGCTAGATCCTGTGATCTTCGCTTCGCATGGGCGCTCTATCTTCGACCAGCCTGTCGAAGTCCCAAAAATGGTCAAACACGACCAGCGTTACCTCAAAACTTGGTTGAGGGCCAACATTGTCCCACTTGAGTTGTCTTCAGTTCTGATACATTAGGTATCAGATGGTTTTTTATTGAGTCTGTCAAGATCCTCTTGGCCTTGACCTCATTCTTTCATCTTCATAGGCTTTCTGGAATCCAACCTGTAGGAGGCGTTTCCTACCCATTTAATGGGATATTGATAATCATCACTGAGCTTCACCTTATGAGGTGAATCCTTCTGAACTAGATTTGAAAGAGAATCCTTGTAACCGGTCATGTGCTTAGAGGCACCATTATCAATAAGCCATGTGTCACTTCCATGAGTGATTGTCCCTGTAAGAGTTGATATCAATACATATTCTTCACTTGAATCATCTTCTTTTGCTTTCTTCTGAACAGGTTCATCGTCTTCTGCAGCATGAGCATGATATCTTTTGTTCTTTCATTTTCTTATCTGTTCTTTAATGAGAGGAAAATTTCTTGCAATGTGTCCTATCTTCTGGCAGTTGAAGCATTTGTAGCTTGAATAATCTTTTTGAGTCTTTTGAGACTTTTGAAATTTCTTGGGGGGATGATCCTCTTTCATGCTCTTTCATTTTCTTACATGTGTTGCTAATGCTTGATCATCATTGCCCAACTTTTCTTCTCTTATTGTCAGTCTAGTTTTTTCTTGAGTACAATCTTCCCATAGCCTATTGAACTTTGTTAGCTTTCTTCTGGAACAAATTCCCTAAATAAATGATTCCCAAGACTTCGGGAGACCACTCAATATAGTCATTACTAGCTCAACTTCTTCAACTGTGTCTCCAATGGATTCAAGTTGTTCTTTGATTTGAGACACCCTTATGAAGTAGGATTGAATGGTCTCTGAATTCTGCATCTTCACATTCTTGAGTTGTGTCCTCAAGGTCATATTTCAGTTGATATTATTTCCTTCATATAATCAGGATAAGGCATCAAACATTTTTTTCAGGGTTTTTAATGATGAGACATGGAGGATCAAGTGATCCTTGATAGAATTTGCAATGATCATCTTTGCCTTAACCAGATTCTTCTTGTGCTTTGCCTTATTAACCTCATCTCCCTCTGGCTCTTGAACTTCTTTAATGAATCCTTCTAGATCATTCTCTTCTAGAATGAGCATCACTCTATATTTCCATGCTCGAAAGTTATTAGCACCCTCAAGCTTTTCATCAAGCTTAATTGTTGGAAGTCATTCTGGCAAGTCCACTTTAGAACCAACAGATAAATCTGAGCACAACTAGCTTAACCAGAAATGCCAACACAGTTGTGGCAGTGACACAATACCAAGAGAGCGTACCTTATCAAGGAAAGCACACAAGAGAGAGATACCAGAAAAACTGAGCAAGGAGAGACTTCACCACTGCAACTATTGTGTCACCTTCCTCGGACTTGTGCCTCCTTCTGTGTCACCACTACAGTTGTTGCTCCTCATACTTGTGCCCTCCTTATGCATCACCATTGCAGTTGTTACCATTGTTGCTCCTCATACTTACGCCCTAACTAAGTGAGTGAGAGTGTGCAAATGAGGTAGCACCTTACCTCTATTTATACTAGCCTGTCCAAGTGACTTTTCATGTGGGGCCGACTTCTCTTTCTGAAGCCTTCTAATTCTTTATTATTATTCTCTCTAGGCTGACTTCTCTGCTAGGGTATTTCCATATCTATTTAATGGTTCTCTTGCTTCTGGAATCTTCTATTCTAAGCACAAAGGTTATAATGGAGGTTAATACCTCTCGCAACTACCAAAACATCAACAAAATATGCATGGGAAAACAAGACTACAATTTTTGTTTATTTTACCAATTCATTTTCAACCAACCCAGTCATAACATATGGTTGTCCAAAGGCTCCAAAATATGCACTATAATATTCGAAAATTTCATTATTAGTATCATAAATAGAGTCTCCATAAAGACTCCAACAATTCACATCCCCACTACGATTATTAATAGGAAAAATAGCATCTGCATCGTTGTCCTTAAACACGTCTAAATAACATTTTTTCTAGAGGTTTGTCCTCTCTAAATTACTTTGCTCAAAATCATAAGAAAATACTTCATCAAAATCGAAGTTTTGAGAAGTATCAAAACTTATCAAACCTTCAACTTCTTCAATGGATAAAGTGGATGTTTCATCACAAATAATGTCCTCATATAGATTTCCAATGGAAACATGGGGTGTTCCTTCATATGTTGGATCTTCTATAGGGGATGAGGGGAATGTTTCAACAACAATGTATTTTTCATTTGCAGTTGTCTTATGATCCTCAAAAGCCTTCTCATATTTTTTTTCTTCATAATAAGGATCTCAATGATTGAGAAACACTTTTATAGAACCTGCAAGTAAAGAAACTTATTTTCAATCAAGATTTTCATACCATTCTAATGCTTCATCCTCGAGGGTACATGCAAAAGTCATGACTCTAACATCCTCATGAAAAATATGAAAATCTTCCATAACTTCAATCAATGATGTAACATGTAACAAAGCTAGATCATAATACCCATGAAATAATCTAATGGAATCAAGCAAATTTGGATCATAATTTTAATTTGAAAATCTCAAAATACCCAAGAAATCAAATGTAAAAAACCAACCATGGAGCTAATGACATGATCCTTCATTTCAAATCTTCAAATTTGAACATGAAATCTGCAAACAAATATCTTCATACCTCATACAAATGATAGTGGAGTCACCAAGATAAATCATTAATGCCTTCACGATTCTATTTGTTTCACCCTACAAGCAATAAGGTCTTCAAATATCTACAAGGAACAAGGGCTCCATTCCTCAAATGGAGTCGCCAATATGAAACTATAATATTGAAACAAACACCATCATCAAATGTAGTTGATGTACAAATGTCTCTAGTTAAAAGGACTTTATCCCCAACAATGGTGCCAAAATGTTACAACAAAATCTAGCACCTATAAATGGTGTCAAGTTCCAAGCATCAAGGAGCTAGTATTGTACAACTCAGGGATACTACCCATTGTCATCATAGTAGCTCTTCCTCTCACTTTTGGTTAACGCTTCTCTAACTCAAGGGGGGCACCTAAAAGGTAGGATTGCTAAACTTACAGAAGGGAGGCACAAGGTGATTTAGTTAAGAGTAAGCCTAAGAAAAACAAATGAATGTAGCATATGTGGAATAATGAGTGGTGTGAGAAGGAAAAATGAAAAAAAAAACCTCAACACCAAGTGCCTAATCACACCTTAGGAAAATGGAGTCGAGCAATAATAGATCAAATAGGGTGAATGCATAAAGATAAACACAATAGAAGCTACTATGCATGCCACAAATCAATGCTAGCTTGCCGAAATATATTGCAGAAAATTGTCCTTGGAAAGCTAAGTGTGCTATTCAAAATGTCGGTATGAAGTTGATGCCATGGCATGCTAGTATCAATTAGATTTATTACATGTGAGTTAGATACAACAACAATAATAAAAGAGGTCAAATCCTCACATTATGTTATCCAAATGAATCATGGTTCATTACAAGGCCTTCACATCAACAATACAAGGGTTTCCTACAATAGAAATCAACATATGAAAACATTACAATCATAAAGTCTCACAATAAAAGATATTATACCTCCAATCGTCTATTCAATATTCAAACATGTGTTGTACAAATTAAGTCCAAAGTGAGAGCTCCTCATTAGCCCAAAGTACCAACAATCATTACAATAAAGAGAAAGCTCCTCTTTATAGAGGAAGTCTCTTCTCTCATACAATAAAAAATCATTTTTTGCTAACACACTCCACGAAAAGTCAAACAAATATTATAAAATTGGAATAGTTAAATCCTTCCTCAATCCATGGTCGACTTTGTCACAACATGTGCACACAAGCCTCTCGGGGACAACTCGGCCTCCAAACATAGGAAAAATATTACATCAAAAAATCTCCAAGAGAAGGCGTACAACCAAAACACATAAGAACTAGATCAATATGCAAAATGCCCACAAGAATTCACCCTCCAAGTTGGATGCATGCAAAATATAACAAAATAATGTCAAACCTAGGAGGATGTGCTCAAGGGTCCACATAGAAGACCTCACAAAGTGTGCCCTCCAAAGTGCATGAAAGATAAAACAATAAAATATTCCTCCTAGGATAATGCTCTATAACCAACCTCCAAAAATAGCAAGTGGTTCACAAAATGCATGTAACCAATCCATGTGTGAATCCCAAGGAAACCAACTCCATGAATGAATGTGCAACATCCCAAGAAGATGGAGCACTCAATAATAAACGTAGTCAAACCCCAAAATAACAAGTGGACCATCTCCACAAGACAAACCCAAGGAGATAAAGGAGAATTAGGTTTTGACCATACCAAAACTCCATGAAAGAATAAAATATATACCTCCCAGAATAGAAAGAAGTGTCTTCACAATTGCACCCTCCGAGAATATGCTCCAAATATGGTGAGAAGGCCAAGCAAGAACATGCAAAAGCCACACATGTAGCCCTCCATAACCACCTAAAATAAAATAATGTATATGCCCAATGAAAGAGGTGAGGCAACTCTCCAATGAAGGTCAAAAGATGAAAACTGTAACTGAAATATCCATGCAATAAAGATAAGAGAGCACCTAGAAGAGGTGCAACCTAGAAAAATGTGTCATGTAACTACTTCAACCACCCAACAAATAATATAATATCTCCATGTGAAGTGTGTCATGGGAAGAAGTGCCTAGATGGTTAGAACTCATCAATATCCAAGCCAAAACCATGTGTTATTTCCCAATACCATCACAGATCCCATCAAACCATGTGCACAAGAGAAAGTGTGTCCTAGGAGAATGTGACAACCTCTCCATCAATAATATAATAATGAATGCCTTGGAAACATGCCCAAGAGAGGAGCATTCCATAAGAAAGCCTCAAATAACCCTTCCACGTGTGAACGGCTACCAATTGAAGTTGGGCACTCAAGCCATTAACCTCCAAGATAGATAAATGGATTAATTTAACCATTAAATGGTTAAATCAACCTCAACATGTGTGCACAAAGGTTAATGCTAAAATAAAACCATAGTCCAACCTTCAATAATCACCAACCAATTAAATCATGTGTGCCAATGGGAGGGTTGTGCTCCAACAAGTCTTGTACCCTGGAAATAAGTTGTATCTACTAACAAAGACCACCATGATAACAACATAATAAAAAACTAGAAGCTTCACCTAGGTTTGAACCTAGGGCGCACCACCAAAGGACTATTACATGATTAATACATCATCATACCTTAGAAAAAGGCCTTATGATCACATATGGACGTAGTACCCCACAGCAACTCAAACTTCAGAAAAATTACATCCACAAGGGTACTAACATCATCAAACATATTCCACTTAGGTGAGCTCCAGCGTATTGTTACAATGTCTAGACATGTCACCTAGGGAAATCCCATGAAGGCAAAGTGCAATACCACAACACATCATCATCTAACCACATCAACATCATAAGATAAGGGGATAATAGAAATGTGACCTCATCGAATCATCAAGTTAAGTCCCCGCCGCACATCAACATAAGAGGACTGTGTAGACCAGACGTCCTAGTGACAAAAATAATACAACATCAAAAATATAAAAGTCACTACAAAAGTCCAACAATGTCATGAAACGTCAACCTCCTAACACCATCAATCAACCCCTTGAAGTGGCTAAAACCATCATCCATATCCAAGATAAGCATATCAACCATATCATAATGAGGTAGCATGCTCCACAACCATTAGCTATGCAACCAAGCGGTGATCAACAAGGCAAGCATATGTGAGAAGACCATCAAACCAATAAGCACAATCATCCAACCAAGGAAAAGTGAGGCTCCCCCAACCAAAGACCTCCATCTAATGATCCAATGCCATGAAGAGAAGGGACTCCATGAAGATGAATTCCCCCCAAGTCGGTCCAAAATATCCAAGGAACTAGCAGTGAATCTTCATCAATGTGATGAAAATCACAATGTGGAACTTCATACAATATCACATGTAACACTAAGGACATGTGAAACTGCTTTAATTTCATACTCTGGGTGCTTTGTATTGACTTTCATGCATAACACATCCATGACTGCATGGTCCAATAGGACAGAATTTCAAGAACTAACTATGTTCATTTTGGAATGTGCCAAGGACACTGTGATGTGCAATATTCCTCCTAATGCAGCTTATTACCAAAGTTCACTTGTATTTTAGGTAATGTGGGGTAGGCGCCTCCTATGACCATCTTTACCAACCCACTGCTTCTTGTATTTCTCTATTTAATAGATCTAAGGTTAGGGGGGACTATGAAAAAATGCCAGGTGAAACTATGGCAGAGCCACCACTACTAAAGTTCAGAGCAAACAACCGTTCAGGGTCATATAGCAAGGCCTCACTACAACCTTTCCAGATAGAAATGATGCCTTTGCCCAATTCTAATCAAACAAATACCTCCCAAATGCTAGATGACTTTATAGTCACCATAGTAAGCAAGGCTGCACAAAAGGTCACAACGGGATATTTATACAAGTTGATATGCTCCACTCAATACATGAATGCAGACGGATGAAAATGGAAGAGCAGAAAAACATTCAGTTAAATTGGGTGAAGACAAGGAACTCGACTAAAAGAAACAACAAGACTACAAAGAGCAGGAAGAATCCTATGTTTCACAAATAGTAAAGAGGTTGAGATCATACGCATAAACTTAAGATGCATCGAAACTCATTAATGAATAGACTACATGATCAAAACCTCGACTTAGTATTAGCTATGAGATTCAAACAAGCTCGTTACCTGTTTTCCCTTGCACTGAATCAGAGGATTTAACATAATATCTACAGATAGTTTTAAAAGAAATATTAAGATACAATCTTCTTGAAGTTACATAATGGACATCTGGAAGAGCAATTGGCTCTTTCAGCTCAGTAAATTTTACAGAGGGAAACCATACTCCCAAGAACATAAATTGATTTCTTTCATCTCAGTCAACACTTAAAATGAGCGCTGAACTATCCACTACAAAGTCTATGGATAATGGATAAACTGTTGATTACACTTCTTTTGTTCATGCTCCAGATTAAATATACAATAAGCTCAAAGTATACATTAACCACTATCATAAAGACACAAAAGAGATGAAAGGATGTCAAATTAAATGAATGACTATTCTTTGTTCCAGGTATTGTACAGCATCTTCTCCAGAAAAAACATAATGAATCTATTGCCACTTGCCGGTATGAAACCCCTAAGAAAGTGCTCCGAACACAAGTCTTCCAATGGAAAGCGACCTGCTGCTTTGCAAATGCAAAATGACACTTCTTTATGGTTCCTCAACCATCTATGACTGCAATGGAGCTGATACTTGAGGCATGTTTGGATGAAGAATTGTATCTGCTAGCTCTTCATTAACTTTCACAGGAAGAGGTGGCATCTGGCTCATTACGCCAGGCATATCATTCATGCTGCAGAAACACCTCAAAATTCATAAAACTGCACCCGAAAAAGAAAGGAAACAAGAAAGGAGAATAAACTCAATATCTACAGATGTATGAACAGAATACAGGAGATGCAGCTAAAATTAGTGAAATAAATTTGGCCTATCTAAAGTGTGCATAACTTGGATTTCATATCTAAAACTTCAACTCGAAAGATGAGTTTAAATGCAAACAAATTTGGTGGGAGCCTCTTCTTCTCTCATATAAAGATTATATTTGCAAAATGTGAAAGTGTTACATTTACAGTGCAATGGCTCAATCCTTACTCATTTAAGATTGCAGCAATATTGTTTCGTGTCTGGAAAAAAAGGTCAATGTTCTCTTGTATCTGATAAGAAAACAAGATTAATCAGCAAAATTGTAAGCATGCCCATCATAAAAAGATTTTTGAAACAGCATATCATGATATTCTTGCACATTTTACAAAGATCATCAAAAGAGACCAGAGAGTCAAGTCTGGCTTTTCAAAATTTTCCATAGTACATATCGAGATAAACACTTGAAAAGTAAAAACCACTACAAGCCCTTCTCTGTCAAAGACAAGTTTTGTGATACCCTTCCCATTTGAACCGACGGTATAGTAAAAAGGCTAATTTTAGTAAAAACAATTGCTCATATATAAATCAGTGTTGTATATCTCTCCAATATTCCGATAAATTCCGAGTTAAACAACTGTCCGATATATTCGAAATATTCTGAGATATTCTGAGTTAGACTCTTGCGACATTTTCCGAGATATTCCAATATTTTCCGCCAATGTCACCGAGAAGTTACATTCCAAACCCTCGCCGATACTTTCCCAAGACGAGATATACAGCATTGATATAAATGATACAGACATTTATGGACTTCTTTTAAATCTACCTCTAACCAAGGGATCATAATTAACTTATTATGTTCAGAATTACTGGAAAGATCCTAAGTGATTTGTATTGTGTAGGCATTGAAAACCTTCAATATGCATTGCTGGGTTCTCATTTTCTACAAAGAAAACAAGAGAAATAAAATGTGTCCACAAAGAAATGTAAGTTTTGAATTCAACTCCTAAATTTGTAATACACCATATGTTGAACTAATGTACAAATAGAATCAGATTAAAACAGACGATGAAAGCTATGTACACCATACAGGCCAGAACAAAACAATCATGAGATAAAAAATTATAAACCAATTGCAAATGTTGATATTCATCTTGAGTCATCAATACCTCAATAAAGAGACCCCCTACAGAAAGGTTACTATATGCAGATTCTCTCAAATGATTGAAAATCTATCAGTTGTTCGTGTCCACATTAAACTATTTCAACCAAAAGTATTAGGAAAAGTGCAAGTCAGAAATTACACAGATTGTGATTTATAAGACAGTTTTGAACAGAAAAAATCATATAAAGGAGCCAGTCATAGTCAATAAAATTCAGACTCATTCAAGAATACAAAGGACATGTTGGTGAAAGTTCGCACTACCAACTTCCCAAGATATCACTAGAATATCAAAAAATAGAATAAGAAAAAACACGAACTGGGATATGCTTACCATTTCTAACAACAAAGGAAAGAACAGAGATAATCGTGTTGTCTTGGATTTAAACATCATAACTTTAAACTGAAAAATGGATAGGTGGGTGATCGTGACCAACATCCACAGCCTCAAGAATAGAAGGTAAACCTTCCTTTTACCACCCAAACCCTCACTTCTTGTGCTAAATCCCTAAGCCCAAGTAAGACCTTGGAGGAAATATGAGGGGATACTCGATGTCACCACAGTAGCACCTTCTCTCACTTTAGGCCAGCTCTCCTCTGGAACAAGGGTGGTATCCCTAAGAAAGGATTGCTAAAGGTTATTCACTTTAGGCTCAGGGTGAAATGGAGAAATAGTTTTAGCAAAACAGAAGTTGTAACTTAATTTTTTAGAGTGATAGATGGACCAAGACTAGTGCCAATCCATTGGGCAAGTGGAGTCGAAGAAAATGAGGGTTGTTTTTTTAAGACATAAGGACAATCTGTGGCTGGGATAAACATGCAACAAGTACTCTTACTTTGCTGTTCACTAATACAGAAAATTCCTCAAAAGATGCAGGAGGGAGTGCCTAGAGAATGAAAAATGCAGATTTACAGTAAGCAAAAATGAAGAGGAATTATATATAATAAACATTTCCAACCACAAGCACAAAGATAATTTTAAGGGAAATAACCTAAGTTACCAAGATTCGGATATGGATATGGATCCGGATCCATCAGCTTTTTGAAAAGCCAGGATATGGATACGGCAGGGAATGTTGATTTTTCTAGCTTCGGGCAGGTATTATCACGTGGCCAAGGTGTCAGGCACGTGGGAATCGTCGTTGGCACCACGATGGACTCTTCGTTTGATGAAAACCGCTTTCGGAATGAAGTTGGGGCTTCATGGGTTTGGTGGTGGGCTTTGTGGGTTTGTGCAGGGGCTTCACACCCACAAAGAAAGCCTAATTTAGTGTTGACTTGTGGAGGGGCTTCTAAGTTGACCCCTAGACTTGTATAAATAAGAGAGAGGTCATTGTGACAATTCATTGTGTGGAGTGATAAGTGTGTGAGAGCTTGGTGATTTCAGTTCATCCCTTTGTGACCTTGGTCCAGCCATGGAGGAGGCTGCTTAGCCTCAGTTTCTGTTGTGTTTGTTTTGTTTTGGGCCGGTTCTAAAGGAAGAGGAGGTTCATAGGTGTGATGGCAGCCAAGGGAGGGCAGGGCGAGGCCTAGGCAAGGTTCAGCCTGCTAGGAAAAGCTAGCCGCAGCCTTGGAGAAGCCTCGACCCGCCTAAGAAGGTGGCAGCAGGTGCTTGGGGAGGCTGTTTGAGGGTGCAGCCTAGGGAGATTAGGCAGCCGCAAGCTTAGAAAGAGGTCTGGCCTATCCTAGAAAAGCTCGGCCAGCAAGGGAAGGCAGCCCGAGTCTGCCAGGCTTCTGTTTGGAGGCTTAGACAGCAAGGAAAAGAGGTGGACAGCAGGCCTAGGAGGTTCAGCCTAGGCTAAGAAGGCTGCTGTAGGTTGGGACAGCAGCTAAGGAGGTGGAAGCAAGGCTAGGATGGCAGCCTAAGGTGGTTCGGCCCTACTAGAGGGGGCTGGACAGCAGGTAAAGGAAGTGTTGCAGCCAAGGAAAAGGCTGCAACAGCAAGTACAGGAAGGCAGAGTTGAGACAGCAGCTTAAGCACAGTGAAAGGGCTGTCCTAGAGGTCTAGGACAGCAAGACTAGAGGGCTACAACAGGACTGTAGCAGCAGCAGATTAATGGCAGCTTGAGGACAGTCCTGGGCAGCATATAAGGGGCTGTTACAGGTGTGTAGTAGCAGCCCCAGGACAGCCCTACAAGGCTGTCACAAGTCAGAGAAAAGGGGCTGAGTCCGCAGTCCCTTTGGAGTGACTTTTGTGTCAGCTTGGAGGGGAGATTGAGGAAAGCCAGGAGGGCTGTTACAACAGTACCCTAAGGGCAGTTTTGGAGCAGCTAAGAAGGGCCAGACTTGTGCAAAAAGTTGCAGAGTAAGAGGGGGGTTTGAGGGGGCAAGGAATGCCCTAACCCTCAAACCTCAGTGCAGCAGATTTGGGCACAGTTATGTAAGTGGTTTTGGTATTCTTCTTTTGTGTAAAATTGGGCCATTGTCCCTGGTACGGGAGCCCATGTGTTCTGGTTAAGAACAGGGATTTTGAGCATTGAATTACTGTGTACCTGTGAATGATCTAATTGCTAGTTTTGATTTTCCGCTATGATAAAAGTTAGGCATCTCAGTGTGTTTATGTTTACAGTTCATATTGGGTAAATTTGTGTATAACTGTAGAAACAATAGACCAGACCTGAGGTGCAGTAAAATCTAACAGGGCCAGTACAAACAATATAAATATGTTTTTATATTTTTTGAAAATAAAACCTAAATAAAAATAAAAATATATATACAATTTTTTAAATATATAACTTATTTATATAGAATATTTATAATACTTATAATTAGCAATACTTATAACTAATAATACATAACTTATATAACATAATTAATAATATATAATAATTAATACTTATAACTAATAATACAGAACTTATATAACTAAATTAATAATATATAATAATTATAATATAAAATATATAACTTAATTATAATATGTAATACATAACTTATAAATATATATACAAGTTATAAATATAAATAGTGGAAACTTAAGTTTAAGTTATAAGTATAAATAGTGGCAACAAACCCTTCCAGCATTGGCTGCAAATAAATGTAGCCCACAACCCTTCCGAAGACGAACGAAAGCCATCCACAACTTTTCCGGCGAGCCAACAAACGATCCATCACCAGTCCATGACCGTCCACCGATGAATGTACAAAGGCATTCTAACAACGCTTCCAGTGAGCTGAGACCACACTGGAATCGCTTTTAGACAACCCATTTCAGCCATCATAGAGCACCTTCAAAGGCATTTTCGAGGCATCCATTCGTGGGAGGGCATATGCAAATGCAAATCACGGTGGAGATTGAACAATCGTCCCCCCAAAAAACCACAGTCAAAAGAAACCAAACCGCAAAAAAACCATGCTGAATTTGAACGAATTTGTTCGTCATGCTCCGAATTCGGTGAATTTCAAACTTCATGGTTCAAAATGGCCGAACACAGTGACTTGGGAGAAAATTAGTGGGTCAGCATACATTTGCAACGAATCCTGATGGATCTAAACCACAATCCATATCTGATTCAATAATCCACAGATCAAGCCCCCGAACCTGACAAATCCAGTAACATAGGAAATAACCCACATTCAATTACTTCTAAAGGGAACAATGTCACCCGGATATTAACTCCCCATAGCTAGATATTAATCTTCAATAAATTAAATTCCAAAACATTATACCTCACAAGAGAAATCCTTCACTTGCATTGCCTTCAAGATGTTCAGTAAAGCTCCAAGGGGGAAATCCCCAAATACAACCATACTCAAAAAGAAGAGAGTAAATCTTTATATAAATTTCAGCTCAACTCCTTTTACAACAAAATAATATTTGTGGTTTCTAGATCCTCTTATTTTAGGAAAACACTAGACAAATACTAAA
>ML865056.1:4499-22197 GCA_009831015.1 Picea engelmannii
GTCACACAATCTTGAAACGCATCCTTAGGGAACTGGGTAGACATTGTATGGCCTTCTCGCACGACGCCAGTAACATCAACCAGATAAGTCCATTAAAATCAATTAATGTAATTAATTATTAAATAAATTTATAATTTGTATAATCAAAATAAGAAATGTGTTTAAATTGAAGATGAGATTTGTCTAATAATTTAATTTATTATATTTTCAAAATTTAATAAAAAATAAATTAATGAAAAAAATTGACGATGAAATGAGATTATATTGATGATGATGATTAACATTCTCTGAGAAAGAATTGATGATTAATGATGATGTTGATTAGATTTAAACTTTTAACTTCTTAAATGGAAAAACATGTTCTTAACCATTAAGCCCATTCAAACATACACTATATATATATATATAATCCACCATAAATAAAATATTTCAATATTCATGTTTAAATAAAATATTTTTATATTCATAGTAAACATTTCTTATTATATTTACGAAGTAAAACATATATATAAACAATTCTCATTATGTCAAGAGGTTCCTTTTACAAAAATATTTGTAATGTATTCTATATTTAACATAAAGTTGACAAAAAAATATGTTAATGTACACCTTAAATAAAATGTTTTAATGTTCTCTATATAAACCAACTAAAAGTAAAAAAAAAAATTATGGTTAAAACATTTCAATGATGTGCAAAAAAATTCTTATGGTTAAAACATTTCAATGATATGCTATTCATAATGAGTGAGATATGCAAATCCTTCAGTGTTCAACATGAAGTTGACACAAGTCATATAGGACCCATTGTAAAATGAGCTCAACATGAAATTGACACAAGTCATATAGGACCCACTGTAAAATGAGCTCAAGGAGAAGTTGACAAAGGTCATATAGGATCCAGTGTAAAATGATGTGCAAAAAAATTCTTATGATTAAAACATTTCAATGATGTGCTACTAAGAATGAGTGAGATACGCAAATCTTTTACTGTTCAACATGAAGTTGACACATGTCATATAGGACCGAGTGTAAATCCATCTTAACTAAGGATCTATGATGTGGTTGCATGCTATTCATTGTAATAGAGATGTGTAATTCTTTCAAGTCTCAACATGAAGTTGACATGTGACATATATAACTTTTTTTTTTAAATTGAAAAAACTTGGAAAAAAAAATTCACTTGATGTATCTTTTGAATAGATAACATATCCTTTTGAATAAATAATAACTTTGGTATTAAAATGAATCTAAACTGATTTGCAAATAATAAAGTAAAATTAAAAATACAATAGGTAGGTTACACAGAACAATAAAACCCTTAATTAAACACTAATAATTAAAATAACATATTAAATTTACCAACAAAACAAATAATTAAATATATCATAAATGTTTTAAAACACAGAAAAATTTAAACATATTACTAACTAAAACATTCTTTTAAATTAAAAATGATCAAAATTGTAAATTTTTTTTTTTTTTTATATCATCCTATAAATTTAACAAAATTCCCGTATATATATATATAAAAAAAAAAAAAGAGAGTTATTTATCCATGAAAACCAAACATTTTCATTACTTCTAATCACAAAACCTGTACGTGGTTTGTATAACTAATTTAGTTTTACTGTATTTTTTCAATCTGTTACTATTTGGAAGTTTTCTCAAATTTTCCAGTAAAATTCTAACAGTTAAAATTCTATGGGCAGACAGACCTGGAGGCCGACGGGAAAAGCAATTGAGGCAACATTTCTTCTTGAAAATACAGAGAGCGCACTCCTGAAAATCATTAGCAGCAGGAAATTTAACCCGCGGAGACATTGAATGGCTTTTACCTGCAGCGTCAATATCATCATGAAGCCAATCTATTAAACCTAAAAAAAATACAAAATTATCTATTAAATGAATGATTTTACAAGCATTTAAAAAACTACCTGCTCGCACTGCCGCTGGTACATCAGTCCTCATATCTGGTGTTGCTTGAGAAAGCACCACCATAAAGGTAAAACATAGTACAGAGATGGTTACAGTCATTGAAGAAAAATAAGCCATTTTCAATGCTTTTAATGACAACAGCTTCGTCTTTTCGCTTTTGGCTGTGCAGGTTGTCCAGAGTTGTACGCTTTTTTTTTATAGTGGTTTGTATTGCTAATTATTGCTTACCCTCTACAATTAGCGATTACCTCCAAGATTTCGCGGGATTTTCTAGAACTGTTGAAACAGACACAGTCATTAGATAACATTACAGAATGTTTTGACAACGGTTTTGACTCACATTCTTCGTTTTCTAGGTATATTTGATTTTAGATGTAGTTTTTATAAATTTTAAACTTTATAAATTTACATAAATGGCAGTTGTTATTCCATCACTATAGAGCAAAACCCCAACTAAAACCCAAACCCTAACTCCTAACAAGAACCACACAATGAAATTAATCAATGTCTAAATGAACTTAAAAACTAATGAGGGAGATTAAGAATACAAAAGAGCCATTATGTATTTTATTGGCCACTTCACTTTGACACAATTGTTGCTTCTATTGACCATGACCAATTATCTAATGTATTCAAATATAGGGCAACGGTAAGAGAGTACTACTTAACTTCCATTGATGAGGAAGAGGTCAACAAATGTGGCCAATTATATGATATATTCAAATATATGGTCACTGTGAGAAAACACTACTTAATAGGGAGGTTCCCTTATATTTTCGTCGAAAATTATGGGCCAAGTTCATCTTGGGTCTCCATGCCAATTATTTGACATTGGAGAATTCCAAGATTGACAAATTGCTAGGCATAACCCATTGACAAATTGCTAGGTCTACTCACTCCTAGTTGATTGCCTACCCCCCCCACCACACAACCACCTTAGCTTGAAGATAGGACTCATGCCACTAGTATTGCAATATCATCCTTAACATGCAATCTAGTTCAACATACTTCATTTCTAATTGCTTCCCATCAAGAGCCATCGTCTGATGATGTTAGACAACCAAGTATAGGGCCTTCATGTTAGGCAAGACATTTTGGTTCCATTGTAGTTGTTTTTCATTGATACTCTCATTGTCAATATGTTTGTCATGGCTCAATACAGGATCCTATTCGAGATATTTTCCTGGATTAGCTTAGTATGACATAATTTTTATATTTTCATTGCTTATTAATTTAAATTTTCATTTGACAAATATATGGTAAACACAACTTAAACATATTTGTAATTTCCTTCTTTTTTTTGGCATGTATAGTGCTTTCGAGATGACACACCTCCCTTCACACAACATGGCACCTCTTCTCTTAGACAGATGCAACTATTGATGCAACATGTTCCATTGGGGCTCTTCACACTTAGGTATTTATGATGTTAGATTGTTCATCAATTATATGCTTCATATGAAATGCATTTCTCTATTATTGTTGTATGTATAAAGTATTAAAATATGCTTATTATTGTATCCACTAACGATCATGCACCCCCAAATGTGATTATAATGATTTTGACTTTAATTGACAATGACCATCTTATTTGATTTCAAGCATATCTTTATAATAATTTGCACCTTTAAATTTTAAATTGAAAAACACCTTATTGACTTAACATGGTTTCATGTAATTCCTCCTTTGTACAATTCAATGATGAAAGGAACTGTTGATTCAAAGAAGTGTTATGCTTGATGTATTGACAAATTTCCACTTAGTGTTCTTTCTTGTTTTCCAATTTAATTGTTGGAATATTCACCAATATTGAGAGGGGGGTGAATCAATATTGAGCACTTTTTACCATTTTTAATCACAACATGTAAACATTACCTTATCAACGATTCCATTCACTTATGATTTCATTTAACATATCATAAACATTTAACCATAAATAATACCATTCAATAATGCATCACATCATACATAGTGCACCAGAGATATTTACGTGGAAACCCAAATGGGAGAAAACCACGAAACACTTTTTAATATATATATTCAATATTACATCCACAAGAAGCACCAACTTCCAAACTTCTCTAGCACCATCTGTAAGGAGGAACCAACCCCCTGTTTACAAGCTTCAACCTAAAGGAAGCTACAACTCCATGGATTCTCCAGCACCAACTGGAAAGAGGTTCTAACCCCCTGATTTACATGCTCCAACCTAAAGGACGCTACAACTCCTTGAATTCTCTAGCTCCAATTGGAAGGAGGCTTCAACCCCTTGGTTTGAAAGCTCCAACATGAAGGAAGCTACGACTCTCTAGATTTTTTGGATCTAACCGGAAAGAGGCTTCAACCCCCTTTCCTTGCCCCTTCCTTCATCACTAGAATATAAGTGTAAGACTCAACATGTCACTACTGTTGTCATTGATATATAATCATCATCAAAACCAAGCTTAACCTGTCAATGTAACTGTCACTGATACTAATACATCATCTTCATCAAAATCAAACTCAACCTATCAATGTAACTATCATTGATACTGATACATCATCATCAAAACCAAATTCAACCTATTACTATAACTATCACTGATATTGATACATGATCATCATTATCATCATAAAAAACAGATCCATGCCAATAAACACATAAAGCTTATGCCAAGATCACCAAAGGACATCTCCAAATCATGTGCTAAAAATCACCATGATATGCATCAAACCATGTGCCACTATATGCCTCAAGCATGTGCCAAAGCATCCATAATATACCTCAAACCATGTACCAAAGATATGCCTCAAACCAAATACCAATGTATCCAAGATGTACCACAAGACTATACCATGCCTTAAGCATGTGTCAAACCATCCAAGGTTTGTCTCAAAGCATATGCCAACACCATGTGCAAAAGAGCTCAAGTATGTGGTTAACAAGCCTCAAAATATATAGAATAAAATACCTTTTCGTTCTGTAAAACCTGGTACATCAGATCTCAAACCATCAAACATTCCTCAAGATTCAACATCAATACAATAATATCATCATCAAATGTTTTCTCACCCTTGTGGGACTAGATCGGACAACAGGCGATGCTTCGTTTGACGAGTACTGTGCAATCTACGAGGGCCTAGCTAGATTCCCTATAACTGACCCGTAGGTTCTGCTCAATTAGGGTTATGAGACACCCTTCTCCAATCTATGGCTCTGATACTTCCTTCTTCTCACTCCTCCTCTTCCTCATATTTGCTACCTCAGATTCACTAAGAGATAGCATACTTGCTTAATTGATTTTTCATAATGAGAGGCTCTTTGATGTCTATTTATACCCTTCCAAGTAACTCCTTTATTTGACTTTAGGTCCAACCTGTAACTTCTTATTTGCAACAAATTTTCTCCTTTAATTAATTTTGGGGTCGACTTATAACTTCTTGTTGCAACTGTTTAGGGGATTTTTAACCATACTTCGGGGCTTCATATTTAAGAGGGTATAAATTCTCAACCATGAGGAACCACATGGAATACCACCTACCATTGGAAACGATATGACGAGGACTATCCATCTATGAGATATTTTCATGTATTTGTAATGTCCTTCACCCTCTTTTTCTCCAATCAACTTTGGGCTTCATGACCACTCCTCTGGGGATACATAAATACTTAACCACTTAACCATACTCCAAGGGATTCTTGTATACTTCTTCAAAGCATCTTCCCATGAGGGCCATGTTTAAAGATATGCCATAAGGGGACCACTTTGCATACTTCTTCAAATACACCCATCACTTCTAGAAGCTCCCAAACTTCTTCTAGGGTTGACATCAATGACAACCAACTCTCCAACAATATCCCCCTTTGGCATTGATGGAAACACTCATGCTCCCCCTATGACCAATACTCCCCCTGCCTTCATGCTTGTTCCCCCTATCTTCATGCTTCTGAAATTTCTCTCCTTCTTTTTTTCTTTATCTCCCCCTTTGACATCAATGGCAAAGGGTAACTCCCTTTGCCGATTTTTCTCCCCCTGTCTTCATTGCAAGATGTTGTGTAAATGAATATGGGGCTCCTTTTATATGCTAACTTTCCTATCTTCTGGGGATTCTTGTGCATTGGTACTTCCTGGTGTAATCCACCAATGTATATTAAAAGCGTTCATGCCAAAGTTCCTTCATTACTTGACTTCAAATCTTCGTGGCTTTTCATGTCTTCACTAAGATGACATCGATGACTTAATCATTCAACAATCTCCTCCTGACGATTTATCTTCCCTATCTTGTTGTGCCTCTCACAACTTGCCTTCCTGTGAGTAGTTTGTTCCACCTATCAATATGCTTATTTTCTGAGTCATATGCTTTACCGAACATTCTTCTTGATGACAATTACAAAAAATATTTCTGCAATTCCTCTTGGGCTCATGCTTTCACCCACTATCATGTATCTTCTCTGGTTCATGTCAAGTATCATGTTCTAGACCTGCCAAATATCTCATGAATTCATCGTTGTCCATATGTCACATGATTCTGCTACTCAATTGCACACAATGCTAACCCAACTATCACTTTACTATTTTGAATACTTCTCCAAATCTACTACAACTGATCACCATATTCTTGATGCTCAAGTTGGATCAAGTATGTCCACTAGTATGCTCTATCTTCAAATCAAACTCTACAAGTTTGCAACAAGAACACAATCTTGAATCTGTAATGAATATATCCCTACTTGAATACATGATTGAAATCCTATATACGATCATGAATCTCTCAAAAGTGTGCCAATGATATTCCTCGTAACTACCGTGAATCTTTATACAAGTTTGAATGATTAAGACTTTTCTTGTTGAGACTTTTATACCAGACTTATTGACATCTACTTGATTCTTTTTGTATCAATTCCAATACCAACTCCATTCCCAACATTGACCATTGTTCCTCTTTGTCATCAATGCCAACCCCATAATACTAGGTCCAACAGTATGTTTTTATGGATGTAACATGCATTTCATGCACCCACTTGCTGAGTTCATCAACCACTTTATTCTCCTTACCTTTGATATGTTTTATATCGAAATCAAATTCACTGATAATTTCCACCCATCTAGTTTGTTTGTCATTTAATGTTGGTTGCTCAAACAAATATTTTAGAACACTATGATCTGTCCTTAGATCAAACTTATTACCTGTAACATCCTTGGTTTTAATCCCCATGAATTATAATGTAATTGTATAAATTTGAATTAGGATGGTGAGCTGATGTGTTGGGGAAAAGAGCCCATATTGATTTAATGTGGTTGGGGACCAGATAGAATATTATGTGCATTGAATAATTAATAAAAGTAATAATCATTGGTTGTGATACGAAAGGGATGAAGAATGATGGGGGACTATGATTCCATAAGAGAGAGGGGGTCCAAGGGGGAGTTATTAAGGGGTATTAATCCAACCCACATTCCTGAATTATTATTATCATTTTGTATAACCTTCTATTCTTATTGAGTATTCCCAAAGACAATAATTGAATTCATGTAAGAGGGTGGGTGTGATAATTTAAATCCCATAGTTATTGGGGAGAATGGGTTGAAGTACAATCATCTTTGGGAAGAGTGAGAGTCAAGCAAGCAAGGGAGAAGAAGGGAAATTTGTATGTAGAAAGGGGATAGTTTTTTACATGTAGTTTTTGTGGAAACAAAGGAAGAATTGAGTGTTGGGGAGAGCACCAACCATGCTATGCTTGAAGGAATCCATTGTTGGGTTGTGTGTTATGTTGGAAATGAGGCTTGTGTGCCTGTAAAATAGGTTGTAAGTATGTAGTGTGTTTCTTGTTGAGGAAATGGATGAAGATCTGTGTGTAAGATGCTGTGAGCACTCTTGAAGCAACTGAGAGTTCTTGAATTCCTTAGCTGAGATATTCATGGCCAAATGAGTGCACTAAAAGCTCCGATAAATGAATGGTACAACCTGAGGAACTGTGAGCAGTGAAGGGGGTACATTCCTTGGGTTGTGCAGGTTGTGGGGAAGAAAGATCTAGTGGATTAGAACTATTGTAGGAGTAGAATCTGGGTTCGGGGCCATTATGTGTGGAGAATGGACAACCAGAGGGTCAGATATCCTTGTGGACTCATAGCCTCAGCTTGGGTGTGGCATGTTGTTGATATTTGATACAACAGAGCCTATGGCTGGGAGGTTCATCCTTCATAGGCAACCAGTTGAATTACATGTTAGAAAAAAAAGGATCACAGACGAATAAAATAAAACAAATGTGTAAATAAGACACATAAGATATACAACACGATAGAGACATAGATATATGTGGTTCACTCAATATGGGCTACATATGCTAGATAAACTTCTAGTCCTTCCTTTATTATTGTCCAGCAAATGAAGGGATACAACCTATAGCACGACCATTTTAACTTCCTTTTCTTTTCTCACAATATCCTCTCCCAGAATACAATATTCACTCTCATACATCATTGAAATACAATTCCCTCATACATAAAATAGGGTTTCCTTCTAGGGAAAAAAACCCTAAGATAAATTCTACCATCAAATATGCAACCTAATAATGAATGGTTCAGATTAACTACGAAATTACAATATTTTACAAGGAAAATTTCCCAAAAATTTCTTTTCGGGGGCGCTGCCCTGAACCCCTGCCAAGGGGGCCTCTATAAAGTGTTGTCGCCCCCCCTAATGACAAATATGGGGGGACAAGATCCCCCACACCTCGATCAGGAAATGGGATCCAAACACGGCTAAAAGAAAGACCTCTGAATCAGGAAGATAATCGGGCTCCACATCCAACATTAAATTTATAAATAGATAATTGTTTTTGTTGTGTTGTTATGTTTATTCTGTTGTGTAAATGATATCTGAATGTTGTATTATGTTTTGTTAGGTTTACATTCATTCATGAATTTATAAATGTTGTAGATGCATGGATAAATCAACATGTTGTTTGCTATTTTTTTTATGGGCATGTTGCCCCTTGGTTTTATGTTATATGTATGAGGCATTTTTAATTTGATTTTAGTAGGCTAAGTCATTTTCTGTAGTGACAAGACTTGGCATGGGTGTTGGGTACATTACAAAGTGGTATCAGAGCTTTTGGTTCAAACATCAGGTTTGTATGGGCCTAGAGTTGGTGTGAATTTGACAATTTTTTTGTTGTCGATTTTGGTCTATGCTAATTTGGGGAAAAACGAAAAAGTTAGAGAGTAATCCCCAAATTCGTGAGTAAATTCAAGTGAAATTTCCTCAGAACCCTCTCAGAGATTATATGGGGCATCAATATGCAGAGTTGTAGAGTTAAATTCAAGCTGGAGGGTCAAATTTCATGTTTTAATGGCCATTATAGAAGTTGGGAAGAATTAAGTGAATCGACGATTGAGATCACATTTGTTCTCAAGATCAATGACTTAGATTTATTATGTTAAATTTAAAAATTTATAAGGTTTCGATCGTTTGGAAGGTTGAGCAGATCAATGGTCGAGATTCAATCTTGGCAATTGGGAAAATGAGATAGATCAATGGTCTAGATTAATTTTTGGTCATTGGGAGGTTGAAGCCGATCAATGGTCAAGATTATGTTGGCTTGGAGATCGACGACCTAGAGTCATCAGGGATTTGATAAAAAAAATCTGAGTGTTGGAAATTCGCCAAGAGAAATCATCGGCAACTAATGTTCGGGTCAGTCGAATTGGAAAAGAGTTTGGTTTAGCCAAAAGAAATCTATGATGGTCGATGGTCGATGATCATGCATCGACAAAGTTGGGTAAAGTTTGATAGGACAATGGATGAGATCGGTTTGAATGGTAGATTGATGGCCCAGATTCATCCGATTTTTGGTGGAAATTTTTCTAAGTGTTGGAGTTGGCTAATCAAAATCGCTAATGGTCGATGGTCAAGGGTCGACAGAATTAGCAAAGTGATATAGTCACCCAATTTTTTTTTCAATGATCGATGATTGGTCAATTGATTTAACAAAGTGTTTGATCGATAAAGAGAAAGCATCAATGGTTTATGGTCAGGTGTCGGCCGATTTGATGAGGTGTCAGTTCATCCAAGAGAAATGACTGATGGACTATGAAGAAAAGAGAAGGGTGACATGTCATGCCACGTCAACCAAGTTGACACCTCAATATGATGTGTCATGCCATGTCAGCATCCATGTGTCATGCCACATCAATAATTTCCACGTCAACCAACAGAAGTGGTCAATTGTCGATGGTCGGATCGACTGAATTACAATAATTTTTACATCATTTAATAGGAATGACCAATGGTCAATGGACGATGGTCAAGTCGGCCGAATTAAGAGAGTGTTTCATCCACTAATGAAATTTTTTGACGATCGATGGTAGATGGTCAGGTTGGATGGTTCAAAGATGTGTTGCAATAGGTTGTCAAAGGAAAAGGGACAATGGTTGACGAGGTAGACTAAAAATGGTCTATTGTTGTGTGAATAATGATGTCATGATATTTGAGTATGACTAATGATGGATTGTGTATACAAGAAAAATATTTATAACATGGATGAAAATGTGGTCGGTGATGTTGCTTCTATATGTAAAATCCATCCATATGAATACAAAGGATGATGGTAAGATGTTGAACAAGGGTTGGTGAAAGGAGTCTACGAGCTTCAACAAAATATTAGTTGATCAGGTAGCATAAAGTAATGTAATACTAGCTATGTAGGTATGCATTTGGGTTGTTTATGATGCATAAATGATGAAGGAAATTGAGGTAAGAATTTCCTCAATTAATTTATTAGTATTTGAATTGATGAAAATGTAGGAAGCCTTGAGTATGCAAATACTATTTATTGCTTGAATGAAATTATGATAAATTTAATTGCATATTGTGTTATGTTGGTTATGAGATCATAACCAATTCAAGACATGAGGCATACTCATTTAGTAGCAATGAATTTCATTAGAGATGGCCATGTGTGAGACCGTGTTGAGGTTGGATATGGAAAGGATATAGCGTCCTCCAAGTTCATAGCGGTTTTCCTCAATATAACTGGTTTTCCCCAATATAACTGATGTTTGGACTGCAACCTCTTCGTCAACATTGAATAGAACTAAGGGATGATGTTCCTAGTGTTGTGTATGGGTTGAAGAGAAAGGTATCCAAATGATCACATGGGTTGTGGGGAAACGTTGGATAATGTATTGAGGCATGGGCCATACCTTCCAACTCACATGGTGAAATACACAACATTAACATATGGTATTCTAGAGTCAATGCAAGGATGCATTATGTGGATGTGGCCAAGATTATTGGCACATTGGTTTTGTTTATTCGTAAAGTTTCATAGCATTATGAAAAGTTGGGTGTGTTGATAATGCATGTATAGTGAATGATAGTTTCATTCTAGATAATATGATTAATGGTTGAATTCTGTTTTTTTTATATGAATAATCGACGGAAATACTTGAATTGCTGGTAAATTACAATTTTGAAATCATTTCATGAACTAATGAAAATGTGCATGAGTACTAACTATCTTGTTTGGTGGCAAGAAAGTTGAGGATATTGTAGGTAGAGTAGTATTGGATATGGAAATGATGTAATCCCATAAGGAAGACTAGTATCTATAGTTATAAGAGCCAACTATAAAGAGCAGATATCTCATGCCTAGGAAATTTTGTTTTCCTATATAAAACAAATTTGAGAAGTTAATAATTGAAAATTGTTATATTATGCTAACAATTTGTTTGGCTTAATTAAAGTGGGAAAGATTGCAGGAAAATGGTCTTGGATATGATAGTGGTGTAATACCATAAGGAATATTGATGCATGTTGTTGCAAGAACCAAACAATTGTGAGCAAAAAATGCATGTTTGGGAAATTATGTTTTCCTGTGTAAAACAAATTTGAAATTTTATAATTGAAAATTGTATGATGATGTCTCATATTGAATGTATGCATATGATGTAGATGGGATGATTTTCATATGTTATAGATTGATAGTGGAAATATAACAACGATTCAACATTCGTCCATGTAAGAACACCTTGACAAATGATGGATCACCTGAGGAATTGTATAATAGTGAAAGGGATGCTTGAGCCTAGAGGGTGAGTACAACAACAAGAAGAAAGTTGTCAATCTTGCAGAAGTACTAGGTTGTTATGCCTGAAGAGTGAAATCTTGTTTGGGAGTTGCACTGTCAAAGAACCAGGTTGTCAGGCCTGAAGAGTGAACTCTTGTGTGAGTTGCATTGTAGCAACAAGGTTGTTGTTGGTTATTTCCTGGTAGTTCTTCCTACAAGTGAATTCCTTGAGATCCCAGTAGTGAGATTCCTAGTTACATGTTCCAGAGAGACCCTGATAAACGAGTGGTGCAACCCGATGGAATAAGAACAATCAAGGGGGAACATTCCTTCGGTCAACCCTGATAAACAAATGGGACTCATGATCGACTATGAGTAGTGAAGGGGTACATTCCTTGGATTGGGTAGGTCAAGAGGAAGAGAGATGGTGGAAATCATGATAGTTGTAGGAGAATGCCAATGGCTTATGTATATATTTTGGGTCAAGTGCCTTTTTGTATATGTTTTGGGGCCAGATCACCTATGTGTTTATGATTTTTAGAGGTCGGAGCACCTATGTATTTGTAGTATTGGGGCTAGTGTGCCTATGTAATTTTTGTTTAGGCTAAAATTCTTGTGTGATTTTGGGCCAGAGAGCCTATATGATGTTTAATGGTTGGGGAACCAGAATTGTAAAATGAAATTACACTTGTAGGGTGTTGTGCACTGAGGACAGTGAAAACATAAGGGGGAGGGGAATGTAACATCCTCATTTTTAATCCCTACAAATTATAATGTAATTATATAAATGTGAATTAGGATGGTAAGCCGATGTGTTGGGGTGAAGAGCTTGTATTGATTTAATGTGGTCGGGGGCCAAATTGAATATTGTGCGCATTAAATAATTGATAAAAGTAATAGTCATTGGCTATGATAGGGGTCTATGATTCCATAAGAGAGAGGGGGTACAAGGGGGAGTTATTCATGGGTATTAATCCGACCCACATTCATGAATTGTTATTATCATTGTGTATAACCTTTTATTGTTGTTGAGTGTTCCCAAAGCCAATCATTGAATTCATGTAAGAGGGTGGATGTGATAAGTCACATCCCATAGTTATTGGGGAGCATGTGTTGAATTGAAATCATCTTTGGGAAGAGTGAGAGTCAAGAAAGCAAGGGAGAAGAGGGAAAATTTGTATGCAGAAAGGGGACATTTTTTTACATGCAGATTTTAGGGAAACAAAGGAAGAACTGAGTGTTGGGGAGAGTACAAACCATGTTGTTATTGAAGGAAACCATTGGTGGGTTGTTTGTTATTCTATAAATGAGGCTTGTGTACCTATAAAACATAATGTAAGTATGCAGTTCATTTCATGTTGAGGAAATGGATAAAGAGCTTTGTGTAAGATACTGTGAGCACTCCTGAAGCAGTTGATAGTTCTTGAAGTCCTTAGCTGAGAGATTCTTGGTCAACTGAGTGCAGTAGAAGCCCTGATAAATAAATGGTATATCTTGAGGGACTGTGAGTAGTGAAGGGTGTACATTCCTTGGGTATTGCAGGTTGTGAGGAAGAGAGAGTTGGTGGATTGGAACTGTTTTAGGGGTAGAACTTGGGTTCATGGTTGCTATGTGTGGAGACTGGATAGCCATAGGGCCGGATCTCCTTGTGGATTCATAGCCTCAACTCAAGGGTGGACCATTGTTGAGATTTGGAATAAAAAGGACTATGAATGGGAGGTTCACCCTTCATATGCATCCAGTTGAATTACATTTATAAACATATAAGTGTTTATGTTGTGTTATTATGTTTATTTCGTTGTGTAAATGATATATGAATGTTGTACTATGTTTTTATGGGTTCGCATGAATTCATGAATTCATGAATTTATAAATTCTATAGATTCTTGGATAAATCGTCATGTTGTTTTCTTTATTTTTTATGGGCCCATTGTCCCTTGGTTTTCTGTTATATGTATGGGGCATTTTTAATTCAATTTTAGCATGCTAAGTCATTTTCCGTAGTGACGAGACTCAACATGGGTGTTGCGTACGTTACATTGACCATGAGATAATGCCTCCACAATTTTAAAGCATGAATTATGGTTTCCAACTCTAATTCGTGTGTGGGATAATTCTTCTCATGCTCTTTCACATTCCTTGACTCATAACATACTACATGCTCATTTTGCATAAGGACTCAAACAAGCCCTTCCCTTCATGCATCTGTGCACATAAAAAGTTTCTCATTTGGGTCAACAATATTTAAAACCAGTGCACTTCTAAGTAATTCCTTCAAAAGATGGAAATATTCTTCAAACTCGGAGGTCCATTCAAATTTTATCCCTTTATTTTGTAAAGAAGTGATTGGGTGTGCAATATTTGAAAACCCTTTAATAAATATTCTATAATAACCTGCAAGTCTCATGAAATATTTGGTTTCCATTACATTCCTTGCTGTTGGCCATTCTCATATTTCTTTAATATTTTTTGGATCCACCATTATGACTTCCTCTGAAATGATATGGCCCAAATAATGGATCTACTTTTGGGCGAATGAAAATTTTCTCAACTTGGCATACAATTGATGATCTCTTAGCACATGTAGCACCATCCTCCTATGACTTAGAATAGATAAGTATGTCATCCAAGAAGAGACAAACGTATCTAAGTAATTTTTTAATATATTATTCATCATGCACATAAAGACAGGTGGTGCATTTGTTAGTCCAAATGGCACCAATACAATTTCATAGTTCCCATACCTAGTTCTAGAATTTGTCTTACTAATATCTTCATCTTTGATTCTCACATGATGGTATTTTGATCTTAGGTCTATCTTGGAAAATACCTTTGCTCATTTTAGTTGGTTGAAGAGATCATCAATTCTGGGAAGAGTGTACTTTTTCTTCACTGCAACTTTATTTAGTTTCCTAAAGTCAATGCACAACCTCAAGGGCCCATCCTTCTTCTTCACAAAGAGAACTGATGCTCCCCAAGGTGAGACACTTGGGCATATATAACCCTTATTCAAGATTTCTTCAAGATGCATTTGTAATTATTTCAACTTTGGTGTGGTCATTCTATAAGGAGTTTTGGATACTGGGGAATCTCCTGGTACTAAATCAATAGAGAAGTCTATATCTCTCTTGAGTGGAAAACCTAGAATATCCCAAAATACATCCTCAAATTTTGTAGCACTACAAAATCCTCAATATTTGGACTCTTATTATTGGTTGGCTCTTCCACATGAGCTGCAAATAAGTAACATCATTTTCTCAAACATCTCTTCATTTGTAAGGCTAAAATTTTCCTTATAGAAATGGGTCTTGGAATTACTTTCACCAAGCTTTGTTTTCCTTCTTCATCAAGACATTTAAATTTCTTATTATGATAATCTAAGATAACATGATGATTATCCATCCAATCCATTCCAATTAGGATATCATAAGAACCCAACAAAATTATATTTAGATCAACAATTTTGTTGACTCCACTCAAATCTATTGGACGACTTTAGACAACCTCATTGATCCTTCTCTTGGTTCTAGTGGCTAGTTGAAGAAAAAACAAGCTTGCAAGATTAAGCCTTTTCAAATGAATTGCTATGGATTGCTCCTCAAACAATGAAAATAACAACAGGATGATTGGTAATCTTACCTTCCACCTAAATATTTTCATGTCCTAGCTATCTAGATCCCTTTTTCTCCTCTGCACAACCTGTATGGACCACGTTTTTGGATGTACAACCATGTTTTCTCTACACATTTACTCTCAGATCAGAACGATTTCTCCAGATTGCAAGTGTAAGGGCGTTCTTTCTCATATTTGATGTTGTACGACCCATTTTTCCCTGAGTTTGCAGGTGTAGGGCCACATTTTATCTCATATTTGCTTCATCATTTCCCGATTTGAGTGGGACATTTACATCTTGGAGGGATGATTTCTCTTCATTAAAGGCCAGATTATTACAATTGAAGGCCAGATTATTACAATTGAATGGATGGCATTTGACCAGGATTGAACCCTCACCCTTGGTACTTCTCTGGGATTTCTTCTTATTTACTCCTTCAATGGTGATTTGTTGCACAAAGAGATGTTACATCCATATCCCATAACAAGTCTACGTGTTCATGGAAGTAGTAGTAGACCAGTAGAAAATGCAGCTTCAGATGAAGTCCATGTTGTCTTTCCAGCTGCAATTTTACAGATTATTTACAGTCCTTGTTAAAGAAGTGTCTTGAGGAAAGAGCCTATCTCTTTCCTATATCATCACAAAAGGACACTCATGGATTGGACGATGTTTATGGAAAGATAAAGTATCAACTATGCAATGTCGGCAAGTATGGAACTTGTAGTGAACACTAGTATTATTTCTCCACCATTGATTGAGGATCAGTTAAGGAAGAAATATTACTGTAAAATTACAATTGGGTCCAATGCAACATTTGAAGCTTTTAGGATTTCAGAGGACATTAGGTTTTTTGTTGTGGAACATTGATAGAAATCGATGTAGAGAGTAGATTTTGTGCACATATGGTACATGTGGATCATATCATTGGTTCATTTCTTGTTTGAGGGCATCATTACATGTGGATTTCAGATCTACTTTTGCAACAATCTCTATACACTCAGATCTTCATTGTTTCTTTCCCCTTGGATCATTAGAGCATTGGATCACCGTTTGCAGCAACATGTGAGATTATTTTACATTTCATGTGGTGCATATTTGAGCACTTGTTGAAATTGATGATGTTAAGCCCTAATATTGGCTCATTACCCATTAATTGGGGCATATTACATTAGTAATGTTATTTTATTTATGTCATCTTTATTCCATTAGTTGTAATTATACCTCCTAGTCTCCTATATATACCAAGGAGACATTTTCATTTGGAATCATCTTGTACTTGAACATTTATGTGGGGTAAAAGGAGGTTGCCCCCTCGAAGAGGCTTATTATATGAAATTATCTCTTTTTCAAGGCATTGAGTACTTATTCTGAGGTTTTTTTATGCTATATTGATATTTGGTTCTTAACATATGGTATCAGAGATCAAGGTATTAGGGTTTCACTACTACATATGAGACACCTTGGAATTTTTGCTATAACTTTTTTTATACAACGTTTCAGAAGAAACATATTGGAGGGTATTTAGTAGACGGATCAAGGTACGTTGGGTTAAAATTTCAGCTCCCGAGGCCTTATAATTTCTGAGATAAATTCTGTGCAAGATAGGGTTCTGGAATCATCCTGAACTGAGTCATTGCGGAATTTTCGCTATAAAAATTTTTCTGTAACATTTCAGACCCTAAACTCTACAGGATATTCATAGAAATTAGTAAGGTATATGTGGTAAAAATTTAAGCTTCTGGGTCATCTTACATTTGTAGATACACCCTGTGGAAGATAGGGTATCTGACTAGTCCTATTGACTAGTCTCAAGAAGGTGTTCTAGGTAAAACAATCATAACTTTTTCCTAGAGTATCCAAATTGAGTGAGGAAGGTTTCATTAGATAGTGGAAAGTCTGTAGTATTTCTGGTACGCTTTTTAGAATTTCATATCAATTATTTTGTGTGGGGCATGGTATACAAGTGAGATCTCCTGGAAAGGCCAAAAATCAGCAAGTTGTGGGGAAGTTACCGTAAATTCCACTTGGCACATCCAATTTTGATCAGACCTATGGCATTGCAGAGAAGAAATATCAGAGAAATACATAAGAGAAAGTTT
>ML865057.1:0-13182 GCA_009831015.1 Picea engelmannii
GTCAAAAGATTTGGAACCCAGAAAGTAAGAAGGTAATGTATAGCCAAGATGTGGTATTTAGATAAATCAAAGATGTTTTCAAATAGGAAGTCCTACCAAGGAAGGAAGAACCATAGAAAATAGAGTTTGAGTTGAAGGATGATGAATCAGACTCTACAGAGGAACATGAATCATAAGAAGAAGATCCATATACTCTAGTATTGAGAAGATTGTTTTGATAAATAAGGAAACTAGAAAGGTATACCCCACCCGATTTCCATTCAAATTTTGTTTTGTTTATTATTGATGATGATCATATAACTATTAGGGAGCCAGTGGATTCAGATGATGGAAAACTCTAGGAAAATGCCATGGTAGAAGAAATGGAATCCTTAGACAAGAATGAGTCTTGGGATCTAGTGGAGTTTCTGAATAGAACAAATCCCATTGGCAACAAATGGGTGTTTAATAAGAAGTTGAATGCATAAGGTAAAGTGGAGAAATACAAAGCTCAATTAGTAGCAAAAGGTTATTCTCGGATAGAGGGAATTGATTTTGGTGAATTTTTTTCTCTTGTTGCCTAGTTAAATTTTGCTATATTTATTTTATCTAATTCTATTGCATTTTATTTTGAAGTAGAATATATGGATGTGAAGAAAACATTCCTACATGGGGATTGTTGATGAAAAGGAATGGCTATCCTAATACCAACATTTTCAAATCTTGTTGGGATAAGGAAAGATAGTCGGGATTGTTACCCTATGTTTATATCATTTTGAAAAAATATCAATTAATCCTCAATAAATATGTTATTGGGACTAATGTTGTGTTTATTTTGTGTTATGACAAGAAAATAAAGAAATATTTGTATCAAAAAATTGTAACAAAATTTATGAACAGTCATAAAACAAAAACTCTAAAATAAAGATCATAGATATAGTCCAAAATGAGACCTCAAAACCATCAAATGATTTTATTTATTTAGTTCTAAAATACAGCCAAAAAACATTATTTCATACCCCAGAATGGGAAAGGACCAAAAAAATACTTAGAAATCAAAGGTTACATCACATAGAGACGACTAGTGTCTTCTAGGTAAGACCAAGACTGGAAAATAATTGGATCAACAAGCCACAGTATGCCACTTCCTTGACTCTACACAAAATTCCTAATTAGCATTGAAAATCAATTCAAAAAACTAATAAGAATATATAGACTACGAGAAACAAATGATCAACCTTTTGAAGCATGTCAACTATAAATGTTTCTTGGTCCTTATTTTTTCCACCTTCAGTAAGACCCTAATATCAACAAGAAGTTCTTATCTTTTAAGTGTTTTGAAAATGAATGAAATAGTAATGTAATCTCACTCTAGAGCAAGAGAAAACCTTATCATATTTTTTGCTTCTATGTCTCTCCTCTCTCCTTTGCTTGTCCCTTCAATTCTCCAAATTAGTTTTGAGTAGTTCCAACTATTTTTCGTTAATTTATTTAAATAAATTTTAGTTAAATAGGGACAAGTCATAATAAAATATTAATAAATAACGATAAGGGTATGATAAATATTAACTAATATGTGGGGACCCCCTAACAACTCTTTTGTTTAATTTTCAAAATATCTCTGTGTTCCTCCATCAAGAAAAATGCATCAATATCACCAAAACATCAACATAAACATCTATTCCAATCAGCTCTCATGAAATATTTCAAAACACACTTGTGACTCCCAAATACCAAGTATATATGCATATACATGCCCAAAATTAAATAAGTCAACAATATGTCAAAAATTGTTGTTGTTCTAAAATAAATAAAGTTTGCATGTTGTCTAAAACAATTGTTTTCCAAAATATGAGTGAAGTATGTCCAAAAAGTGAAGCCAAAGTAAATAACATCATAAAATCAAAAATCATATTTTTTGTGTGAGGCAGTTTTCCTTTGTCCACTTTCCTTTGAGTCTGTTACCTTGGGCATCTATGAATTTGCCTTAATAAGAATTTTACCTTTAACTATTTATGCTTCCAAGTGAATTTATTCAAAAGGGGTATGTCCATCCTCATGTCCAAGGTGTTGTGAATGTGAGGTGAGTAAATGGGAGGATGATTGAGATTGGTTGGAGTCAACAGAATGGGAAAGTCTCTTTCCTTTATTAGGCTTTGGTTCTTGGGATTTGAAATTTTTTGGCAATGCATGTGAAGCAATAGAAACAATAGGTTGAGAAGATTTCTCAAGAGCAGGTGGTGGTGGTAATGGTAAATAAATTGTTGGCCGTCCATCAAAATGAGGGAGAGGAGGATGTACAAAATTATTCCAACCATCATTGATTGGGACCTCGATTGGTAAAGACACATGTGGATCAACTGGCATGCTAGATATTCTAGGATGAGGACACAAAGGTGGTTATTCATGTGGAGGAGGAGGTCAGAAGGCTCTTTGTCCGAATAAGTTTAAGAAACCAGTCTGTAAGAATTGATTAAAATCTTCGAAATAAACATCAAAATGAATGGAAAATCGAAGTATTTTGTTTCCCCCTTGCAAAAAATCATTTGGCTTTCTTCCTTTGCCTCTATTTCCTCTACCATGGTTACCTCTACTGAAAAACATCATCTATAAAGTGTAAGGCTAAGTTATAATATACATACAATAGCAAGTGAAACATCAAATACCATTTGCATTAACATGGTTTTAGAAATAGCTATGATTCAATTAGCAAGCAAGCATGCATACAACTAGGGATAAAAGGAAAGGGTACTTCAATACTTCAAGACAAACTTGTATCTCTGCTTTGAAATGAATCATCACCTCATACATCTAATTATTATTTGGAAACATGGGAATTACAATGTAATTGGGAGTATGAGAGGATTTAAAATGTATGGAAAGTGACTATAGATGGTAAGGAAAGAATGTCACATGTTTAAAAATATAAATGCACCAGTCATCAACCATTAACTAATATTTCAATGTTTGTAAATAATCATCGCATGCATGCCATGTCAAATATGTCTCCATTAACTGCTAACATATCCATTGTCTATTGAAATTGCTTATGTATCAGGGGGAAGAAATATGGATTAAAATGACCATGATATTTGGAAACAAGGAATAATTTATGTAAAATGAGATTATGGAGAGAAATGGTCTTGAACCATCGACCATAACTTCATCAAAACATAATCCATTAAAAACAATCACCTTGAAATAAATCCCATTCAAAATCTGCCCTTGACCATTATATTGAGTAAATACCTTTGTTGTCAAATATCCATATCAAAATTGATAGAGAAAACATTTCTTATTGCATACAACAGGAGGAGAAAAGATGGCATTTTAAAATGATATATGTTCATGGGAATTAAGGAATATTGAATGAAAAGTGATAGTATGAGGGGATTGGTCCTGTATGCAGAAATAAAACATTTCAAATCACAAAATAATATGAGTTATATTTTTTTTCAATTCGAATCTTCATGCCCATAATTAGTAACCATAATTTCAAACCAAATCTGTATGTATAGGGAGTCTAACCTCTGCAAGAAATCTTCAATAATCATCAATTATCATACAACAAGGGTTATACCATTTATTGTGTCAATAAAACCAATACCAATTATCTCGAAAACTTTATGGCATAATTGTCTTTTTTTTCTTTTTATTGTTTCCATATCAGCCATAAAATACAAAAGTTTGGACCCCTTATTTCTCAATCGAACCTGGTGAAAAGGTCCTAAAATATTACATGCACAAGTCAAATGCAATTATCAAAACCTATGAGATTTCAAAACTAGGATGCATACAACCTTTAAACATGCTTGATAAATATATCAACCTTGGCCATAAGCTTAACGATTTCTCGGTGTAAGGAAGTGAGGTATCAACCAAACGAATATGCAAAATTCTCAATAGTTCGAGTTTGAAACAAGGTGTCTTTATTTCATGTACAAGGTTTTAAAAAATTAAGGACTCAGCAATAAAATGATACGATCAAAGGATTCTTCAATTTCCTATGATAGGGTTTTAAAATCAAACCATCAACGTCCAAGGAACCATTAATAACACAAGGTCGAGCACAACTTTAGAATGGCCTTTGAAATAAATGAGTTTGAGATTGGGTGATGTTACCCTTTCTCTATTTCAAAACATGTCAACCTTTACCCGGATCTTAATAAAATATTTCTATATATGGAAAGCAGAGGTAATGGGTTTTACAATATTTGAACTTCAAAATAATCTTTGGTATGCACAGGACCAAAATAATATCCAAAGATACACATAAAACGATACAACCAAATAAATCCAAACCTCATATTAAGGAGACATTAGTAGGTTCTTCCACACAACAAAACCCATGACGTGATAAATTTCAAGACACACTTGCAACGCATGGTCAAGTCGAATGAAAAAAATTATTTGGAGACCTTGGTTCGAAACCCTTCAAAAGAAAATAAATATACATGCAGGGGAAAACCCATGAGTCCCTTTCACTGCTTTCATTCAAGGTTTCAAATATTGATGGATGAAAAACAAGGTTGCTATAGAACAAGAAAGAGTCTATACTAAGCCAAAAAAATCCATATACAATGAACTCACAAAGTTAGGACCCAGAGATAACAACTTTCAGGATGAGGTTAAATGCTAGAGTGGTAAGACAAGGAAGTATTTCTTCTTGAAAAACAAAAAACGTGATCGAGAAGACAAACAAAACAAGCATACTCATTACCAACCAAGCAGATCTATTCCAAAACCATTTGTTGCAAAAAGAAAGGTGCATTTGATGGGTACAAGCTAGAATAGCACACCTTTCTTTGGCACTTAAACACTTTCGAAAAACAAGTCTCTAGTTAACACCACCACCATAGTCGAGCTTGGAACAGGGGCGTTACTCACTAGTGAAAAACTAAATGAAATTCCAGAACCCCAGCGAAAGGTGGTATTCCTCAATGGATGAATTCTCGTGTCCCATGCATTGAATGCATGGGGTGTCACATTCTCCAAAAACATTAACTTTCCAATCCATCTCATATTCCACTATTATCATCAACCAATCATAATTCTGAGATTTTTCCAAATATGCAATCGTTCACATGCCATATAAATTTGTCAACAGACACTTAACATTGCCAACCCAAATGATGGCCCAACTTCACATCAACCTTATTAATCAAACGTTTAATAAAAAACACATTCATTGCAAAAAAATGATGTGATGGGTATATACATATCAATCTAAATGACCAAATCAAGGTTCGAGTGATAGAAAGTGCTAAACGATATCAATGTTGAGCTCATATAATATACCATATACACTATGTTAAAAATAAATTTCAATCTTTTAACTTCAATGCACCACCCTTTCTCTCATAGATCCAACAATTATCATATAGATGTGATGGCATTTGGAGTTATACAAAATACCTTCATATATGGTGGACCATTTGCATAAATGAACTTGCCTTCGTATGTAACTAAAAATCAACCCTTATGATAAATCTTTGTTGATACCAACAATTATGAGTGAGATAACCTTTTAAATGCTTCATAATCTTCTTGCGTAAGCCTCAAATAACATTTGTGAATATAATATGAGTAATAAAAAAAAATTGCATTTCATGAAGAAAAAAAAACCCTTTTTCTTCTGCACAATAAAACTCATAACCAAATTGAAGAAGGAAACATTATCACTACACATGTAGATGAGACTTTTTTAGCATAATGGCATCATTCAATCCTGGGGATAATTTAAATTAAAAATATTTTATTTTTCCCTAGGGGGTCCCACCTATAGTTAAGTATTTAATATATCATAGATAATGAAAATTTTAATTTATGCCTTGCAACTTTTTGCAGGATGGTGGCCAATTTGCAAGTTTGTGAGTCAATAGGGATCTAGAAGAAGAAATATACATGAAGCAACCAGAAGGCTTTGTTGTGAAGGGAAAGAAAGAGCTAGTTTGCAAGATGAAAAAGTCCATATATTAAAGAAATCACCAAGGATGTGGTAACAAAAATTTGATATTTATATGTTGGGACTTGGCTTGACAAGGAGAAAAGAGGATCATTGTGTGTATTTCAAATTAATTGGAATTCATCTTATTTATTTGGTCTTTTATGTGGATTATATGGTGTTGATAGGAAACAACTAGGAGATTATCTAGGATGTGAAAACTTGGTTGTCCTCTAAATTTGGCATGAAGGATCTTGGTGCTGCAAATTTCATTTTGGGCATAGAAATTAAAAGAGATCGGGAAAACAAGAAACTATGGTTAAATCAGAGAAAATATGTCAAGGCAATATTGCAGAGGTTTAATATGCATGAATGTAAACCAGTCAGCGTTCCTATTCATGTAGGTGTAAATTTATTTGTGGATCAGTGTCCCAAGACATAGGAAGAGGAAGAGGACATGTTCCATGTTTCATATGCTAGCGTGGTTGGTAGTTTGTTGTATGTAATGGTTTGTACTAGAGTGGAAATTGCACATGCAGTGGGATTTTTAAGCAAGTATATGTCAAAACTAGGGAAGGAGCATTGGACATCAGTAAAGATGGTTTTCATGTATTTGTGTGACACTACTAGTTATGGATTGTGATACCAAGGAAGACTAGTATTAGAAAGAGTGCTGGAAATACATGGCTTTGTTGATGCAGACTGGGTTGGAGATTTAGATCGCAAAATGTCTACAAGTGGGTATGTGTTTAACTTGTTTGGAGGAGCAATGAGTTGGATGAGAAAAATAAAATGTGTAGTGTCACTCTCAACTATAGAAGTTGAATACATGGTAGCCACTCATGCAAGCAAGGAAGCAGTATGGTTATAAATATTGTATTCAAGTATTGGGTTGGTACAATAAGTTGTAAGGATATATTGTGACAGTCAAAGTGCAATCTTCCTAGTGAAGAACCCAACTTATCATTCAAAGACAAAGAATATTGATGTTCAATATCACTTTGTGAGAGACATGGTTGAAGAAAATAAGGTGTTGTTGATGAAGGTGGATACTTTGAATAATTTTGAAAATTCATCAATAAAACTTATGAGCACAAAGAATTTCTCTTGATGTATAAGATCTATGGGCATTAATTCCTTGGATTGTTGACTATGTAACCATGTAACCCCATGTATGCAAAGAAAACAACAAGTGGGAGAATCTTGGGTATGTGTTAGATTCTTGGCACGACCAGTCTTAGTGTTTGTGTTGCATCGGGAATGTGGGGGTTTCACAAGGGGGAAAAGCCCTCCTGTCCAGGGGGTTTTTAGGGGGGTGGGATCCCCCTTGCATGGGGTTTTAGTGGCAACGTCCCAAAATTGGATTTTTTTGCATCCGTTTTTAGCGGTTCTTCTGATGGTTTACTAATTTTGGTTAAGGAATTAGGGTTGTTGACTAATCTGGTTCAATGGATTAGTGGTTTAGGATGTCATGGTATCCTATATATTGTATTGTAAGCAATGAAGATATATGATGAATAGAATATTAGAGGTGCAGTTCTAAATGGTTGTTGGTTTTATCGGTTTGGGTTTCCAAAGTAAAATCTCCATGTAATGTGTGTGTGTGTGCCATTGTATATTTTGTGTTTTATTAAGAATCTATTTGTAATAATTTATCGTACAAGGTTAAAATCTACAAGGTGCATCCTACAATCCAATATGATGGATATGTGTAATGTTTATGCCTAACATTGACATGACATAGAGGGAAAAAAGATGGAGAATCATCCTCAAGACCTCTTACATGAAGCTAAAAGCACTAAACCACTTGATCTATCCCACCAGCCTAAATAATTATCATCATTTAACACAACAAGGGAAAAATAATATCCTCATGGTTGTAGATAAGATCCATGTTCACTTCATGGCTAGAGATTTGGAAATTATTGTGGGATATTTATTGGGTCCATGCTCACTTGGTTTATTTTCATCATAGTTATTATGATGATTGACATGATAAGAATTTTAGAGAGTAGTGTTCATTGCATCAGCTTATTGGTTTGCCTAGCTCTTGAGTCATTGTCATTGCATTAGCATGTTGGTTCTTTTATATCCTTTTTATCAATAATTTCCCCACCCTCAAATATCCCATGTTCATTTTCGTGTTCAAATGTATTGAAAATCCCATGCCCTCTCCAACAGACCAAAGATGTTAGAAGTGATAATGGTGCTATATTTTAAAAAATGCACCCTAGACAAAATTGTATTCTTGGATTTTGAAGGAAAGTATTGAGAAGGTTTAACCAAAGTTTACAAAGAAGAAGATGTGATAAAGGTGGGTACACATGGTGCAACACTTAGATCAACTTTAATAAATATGGAATACCATTATATCATAATGAATCTAGGGTGTGGCACCCTACGAAGACATATTGTTAATTATTTCCACCTAACATTGGGGACACATATTTGAATTGTGCATCCTCCTATTTTTACAAGGGTTATAACTAAGGAAATGCATTGTCTCATGGGATCTCACACAAGGAATATGTCAATGATATTCCACCACTTGAAATAGAATGCATGCTTCCAAAGTGTGCATTATCTTATTTTAACAGGGGTTCTTCCTAAGGTGATGCACAAATGTGCCAATTTTCCCTTCTATCAATGTCCCTTGTATGAGATGGTAGATCTAGAATCCATCCCTTCTATCAATGTTTTACATGTGTCATTCACCAAGCCATCTTAGGGTCACACTGTGTGTCATGTTGTTTCACATGCACATGCCCATGCAATCATGATAATTATGATTTTAATGGATAAATAAATTACTATAATGTGTAATTTCACCTCTTGTTCTGTTTGATTCACATTTAAATCCCTCCTTCTTCATGGATTACATAATCCAAACTCTATCAAATAGAATCCAATGACATCAACTACAATATGTTAATGTCTCACAAGCCGGATATATGCCCCTCCCCATTTGTCATCCATACCAAGTTTTCATTCCAAATAAAGTAAGTTCCCATTTTCCCTTTGAATATCTATATTGGTATGTACATTGGTACCTAGCCATTCCTTTCAAAAATAATCCCTCCCCCATTGATATTTCCAGAATTAGGTAATCCCACAAGAAATGAGTGTACATTTTAAACCTTTACAATATAGAAATTCACACACACAAATTCTTTATAAAATATAAAGAAAACAATAGCATTCACACATAGTACTCAAAATTTTACCCTGGAAATCTTTAACTGGGAAAACTAGAGAATGTTTCGAGCCACACCTCTAGCACTCATTGCATTAACTTCACCATTTAAAATAAAACATATATGATTCCATAGAATCAAAAATCCCTAATCCATTAAACTAGATTAGATTAAAACCTTAATTCCTTAACCAAAATTAGAAAACCCTGGGCCAGAAAATTGTGTGCCAAAACTGACCAAAAAATGACCTAATTTTTTTTCATGGGATTTGCCCCATTGTAACCCCCTCTCTACGCTCAGTGAAACAAAAAACATGTGGATACAATCATGCAAAGAATATAACACATACCCAACATTCCCCCGTTTGTTTTTTTCTTCGCATAAAAGGGGCCCGAGGATTACATGATCAAAAATTTAGGGTAGAAATGCTCATTGCTTCTCTACACCATGATAACTTCTTAGTGCTTACAGAGTTAGTCAATCAATCTACAATATTCTTTAAAGTTTCCACCTTCACCAGCAACACCTTGTATTTAGCCATGTCTCTCACAAAGTGATACTAAACATCAATGAGTGTTGTCTTAGAATGATAAGATGGGTTATTTTCCACAAATATTTCACTCTAACAATCATAATATAACCTTACACATTTTTGTACAAACCCAATACCTAAACACAACCTTTTTAACCATAAAAATTCCTTACGCTCATGAGTCGATTCCATGTGGTTAGCTTCTATAATTGAGAGTGCCACCATAGATTGTCTCTTTCTCATCCAACTGATTTCTCCTCCAAACAGGTTAAAAACATAACCACTTGTACATATTCTATGATCTAGATCTCTAGCCCATTTTACATCAACAAATCCATGTATTTCCAACACTTTTCTGCACCAAGTCTTCCTTGCTACCAAATTTCATAATTTGTAGTTCCACACAAATACTTGAAAACCCTCTTTACAGTTGTCCAATGCTCCTTCCCTAGTTTTGACATATACCTTCTCAAAAATCACATTGAATGTGTAATGTCTGGTCTAGTATAGACCCTTGCATACATCAAATTACCAACAACACTAGCATAAGGAACACTAGACATGTTCTCTTCCTCTTCCCATGTCTTGGGACACTCATTTTCAAATAACTTCACACCTACAGGAATAGGTACCTTGATTGGTTTACATTTGTGCATATTAAACCTCTACAATATTTTCTCAACATATTTCCTCTTATTCAACTAGATTTTCATGTTTTTCCGATCTCTTTTAATTTCCATTCCCAAAATAAAATTTGTAGAACCAAGATCTTTCATAACAAATTTAGAAGACAATTGTGTTTTTACCTCCTTGATGATTTCCTTATTGTTTCCAATCAACAACATATCACCAACATACAAAACCACACAAATAAAATTATTTCCAACTAATTTTAAAAACACACAGTGATCATATTTTCTCCTTGTGAAACCAAGTCCCAAAATATACTTATCAAAATTTTGGTACCACATCCTTGGAGATTTCTTTAAACCATACAGATAATTTTTCAACTTGTAAACCAACTCTTTCTTATCCTTCGTTGAAAAACCTCCTGGTTATTTCATGTAGATTTCTTATTCAATATCCACATGTAGGAATGTTTTCTTTACCTCCATCTATTCTACTTCAAGATCAAAAGCAATAACAATAGACAAAATAAATATAATAGAATTCAATTTATCAGTAGGAGAAAAAATGTCACCAAAATCAATTCCCTCTACCAAGGAATATACCTTTACTACTAGGCGAGATTTATACTTCTTCACTTTACCTTATTCATTCAACTTCTTCTTAAACACCCATTTTATACCAATGGGATTTCTTCCAGTCAGAAAATCAACTAGATCCCAAGCCTTAGTTTTATCCAAGGCCACCATTTCTTCAACCATGGCCTTCTTCCAGAGTTTACCATCCTCTGAATGCACTACCTCCCTAACAGTTATAGGATCATCATCAATAATAGATAAATAAACACTAGAGAGAAAATCAGGTGGAGTGTACCTTTCTAGTTGCATTCCATTTGGTTCATTACAAACCGATCTCCTTAATACTAGAGTATAAGGTTCTTCTTCTTCTTCTAATTCATGTTCTTCTGTTGAGTCAGATTCTTCACCCTTCAACTCAAACTGTATTGTCTCTGGTTCTTTTTCCTTTGGTAGGAATTCCTATTTGGGAACATCTTTAACCTCTCTAAAGACAACATCCCAATCTTCTTAGTTTATGGGTTGCAAATTTTATAGCGTTTTATACCATATTTCTAAACAATAAAGACACAATTTTCAACATTATTATCCAACTTACTCATATTGTCCTTTGGAACATGTACATAAGCATCACAACCAAACACTCTGATATGTTCAAGGGGTTTCTTACCAATCCTTTACTCATGTAGAATTTTTTCCACCAACTCTAATGAGAGTAATATATTTACCAGATAACATGTGGTACACACAACCTCTACCCATAATTCCTTTCCTAGCCCAGCACCACTAAGCATTCTCCTTGATTTTTCCATTAGCATCATGCTCATCCTTTCTACAACCCCATTATGTTGAGGTCTGTATGGAGTTGTATTCTTCCTTGATATACCACACTTTTTATATAATTTCTCAAATTCACTCTCACAAAACTCTCCACCATTATCTATCATCAACACCTTTATTTTCTTCTATGTATGGTTCTCCACAAGAGCCTTAAACTCTTTAAATTTACCAAAGACTTCAGATTTATTTAAGAGGAAATAAATCCAAGTGCTCCTCAACAAATCATCAATGAACGAAATATAGTACACAAATTTACCTGGTGATGGAACAAGCACAGACCCAAACACATCACTATGTACTAACTCTAAGATTTGTTTTTCTCTTGTAGTACTAGATGAGAATCTTACCCAATTTTGTTTTGTTATAGCATTTTTTTCCACACCCTATGAATCATGCTTTGTTGGCCTACCCTTTCCCTATGTAGACTCAATTTCCCCATTTTTCTCAATCAAAAATAAAAAATTCAAGATTTTGTACATATACGTGGGCTACAGTTATACAACTTGTGTATATAAAGGTTGCTCCATTACAACCCGTGTACATTGGGTTTTGTGCTCAAAATTAAAAATATTTTGGATTTTCCATGCCAGGTCATGGGATCCATGATCCTTGGCCCTTCATATTCCAGAAACACTCCAATTCGACCCTTCAATTCCCTTTGGAGGCTATAAATTGAGCCATATACAAGCCTTGAAGGAGGAGAAAAAGTGGAGAGCAAGTACACTAGAGAAATTTTTCCTCGTATTACATCCTTGAGTATGCATGCCTTAGTCCTTTAAGTCTGAACTCTCCTTATGTTCAACCCCCAAGCTCTCCCTATCTTGTGAAGGAGGAACCCAATTACTCCTAGAACTTGTGAGCTTTCCTTGTGGAGGATTGAAGTAGTGAAGACCCAGGTGGAGGGACTTAGTTTCTTGATTTCGATGAGTTGTTGATACAAGTGGTTTTCACCTATGTACTCCTATTGATTATATTAATAGAAATACTATTTTCTTGTCCAATTATATGTTGCAAATGTTTATATTATTTTCCATGGGTAAATTTTATATACATGTTAATGGATTATGTTAGTTTATGTGCTAACATTTCATACATTTTCAATATGCTTGTGTATATTGGATGTTGAGGACAAGTTGTAGGTATAAGGCATTGGATTGTGAGCTCAACAGTGGTCTCCTACAAATGTCTGGAAGAGGTAGGCTTCTAGCCTTTATTTTGTTGGAATTTCCATTTATCTAGCATACTTGAGATTTGAGTTGATTTCTTAGTGTCGTTCCATCTGTTGTGGTCCCACCCCAAACCATAGAGATGTATTCCTTGTAACAGAATTTGTGACTCTATTAGGGATTCTTCTTTTGGGGGTTGGTTGGTGATTTTTCTATTTGATTGCTCTCTATTTTCCTGAGTTTTTGTGTTTCTGTTAAGCCCTAATATTGGCTCATTACCCCTTAATTGGGGCATATTATATTAGTAATGTTATTTTATTTATGT
>WSFP011426728.1:0-22196 GCA_009831015.1 Picea engelmannii
AAACCCTAAGAACTGTAGGAAGGATTCCAAAAAGAATAAATTTCTAGGAACAAATTCAAGCAATAAGGAAAAGATAAGCTTAGTTGTGGATGAGACTATTTCCTGCACTTCAATGTAGAAGGAGGTGAATCTAAGTATCCTTTCATCACAATGAAGAGAAGGGGATGATAAAACTCTTCCATATCAAGATCCAAGTCAAGAATACTAAGGTAGATGCTCTTTTTGATTTGGGTTCACAAGGCAATCTCATAGAAGTCGATCTAGTAATTAATATTGGTTTGGAGGTTCATGGTAATCCTAGCACATATCCATTGAGATGGGTAAACAAGGATGTAGAGATCAAGGTCATGGAACAGTGTAATATAAAATTTGTTTTAAGTGAAAATTTTATTGATGAAGTGGAGTTAGATGTAGTACCCCTTGAGGTTCGTGCAGTAGTGTTTGGAATCCCCTACGTGTATATGAGGGATGAAATCTTCACGAGGAGAAAAAAACAGTACTGCTTGATCAAGGATAGGAACTCTTTCATGATCAATGCACATCAAAGTAAATCAAATTTCTCATTGGTAAGTGCAAACCAAGATAAAAAGTTGATTAGTTCAAGTAAGAAGTATCTTTTTCTTTTATTACAAGACAATCCGTCGAGTGATGAATCAGTAAGAGAAAAGGCATCCCTAGAGGGATGTACTAACGAGAAAAAAAAATAGTTGGAGTTGCTACAAGAATGTAGACAAGTGTTCCTAGAGCCTAGAGGAATAACACCTAAGAGGGAAGTGGATCACAAGATACAATTGTTTCATGACCCCCCATTACCCTATATTGGGTTGTATAGACAAATAGTTATAGAATCAAATGAAGCGAAGAAATAGTTGCAGCAACTACTAGAGCAAGAAGTAATTCAATCAAACATGTCACCTTGTGGGTCATATTTTATCATAGTACCCCAAAAAGGATGGGACTTGGTAGATGTGTATCAGCTACAAATATTTTAACAAGATTTCACTCAAGAATCGATACCCTATTCCTAGGATCTACCATTTGTTAGACTAGTTGCAGCATGCCAAGTAATTCACCAAGTTGGGTCTCAAATCAGGATACCACTAGTTATGTGTCAAAGAAAAAGAAACCTATAAGACCACCTTCAATACAAGGAAATTTTTGTATGAATGGTTTGTCATGCCATTTGGCTTATGTAATGCACCAATTAAATTTATGAGATAGTTGAATGATGTATTTCACCCATATTTATATTCATTTGTTATAGTGTATTTGGATGATATATTGGTTTATAACTCTACCTAGGAGGATCACATCTCACATCTCATGCAAGTGTTAGATACTTTGAAAAAGTACCAATCGTTGGCTAACCTCAATAAATGTGAGGTTTCCCAACATTCATTGATGTATTTGGGGTATGCGATTAGTGAAAGGGAGCTCAAAATATATCTTGTAAAGATGGAGGTCGTCATAAAATGACCACTTCCTACTAATGTCACCAAATTAGAGAATTTTTTGGGGTATCACAATACTTATGGAAGTTCATACCATCCTTTTCAGTAGCATCTATGTCAGTCAACACCATAATAGCTAGTGGTAAGAATTTCCACTAGGGAAAGAGTCAGCATAAATATTTCAACAAGATAAAAAAAAAGGGGGATCAATAAAGCACCAGTTATCACATTTCCTAACTTACAGAATAATTTTGAAGTGGAAATGGATGCAAGTAAGTATTTTATGGGAGAATTTTTCATGCAAGGAGGAAAGTAGATATGCTATCACTCTGAAATGTTTCATGTGGGAGTCCTAAAATACCCTACTTATGGTAAGGATATCTATGCCCTAGTTCAAGTTGTTAATAAGTGGAAGCATTATATATTTGGCAAGGAAACCATTATTCACACTGATCATCGACCACTACAGTATTCACATGCCTAGAGTAAGATTCAACAAACCAAACATTACAAGTGGATAGGGTTCTTGCAAAAGTTTCATCTAGTCATTGAGTATAAGAAGGGTGACACTAATAAGTTGGCATACATGCTTTCAAGGCCACCCATATCCAATATTACATATTTTGGAACTGTTATGAACATGGAGCATTTTACCCATGATGCATATAAAGAGGAATGCACAGAAGACAAATACTTTATAGAGGTGTTTCAACAACTATAGGGCCAAATTCATGTAGAACAAGGTGATGGTAAGGATAACTATCATCTCCAAAATGTGATACTCTACAAGCTAGACAATCTTTGTGTTCCTAAAGGTGAAATATTGTATCTTATCAAAGAGGCTCACACCTCTAGGTTGCATGACATTTTGATGTTGGGAAGATAGTTTCCAATTTACAAAGTTATGTGTATTGGCCCAAAATGAAAGAAGATGTATCATGGTATATTATAGGATGCATACTTTGTTGTACCAACAAGCCCAGTAATAGAAAGAAGGTTTTATACCATCCCTTACATGTACCCACTCAACCTTGGGAAAGAATTTCCATGGATTTTATGGGCGGTTTTCCAACAACCAAAAAGGGACATGAATTTTTGTTTATGGTAGTTTATTGATTCATAAATATGTGCATTCTTGTGCATTGTAAAAATACCATACAAGGAAAACAAGAAACAAACTTGTTCTTTGAACAGGTCTGGATGCACTTTGGGATACCAAGGGGCATCATCTCAGACAAGGATACCATATTTCTCAGTGCGTTTTGGACTAAATTTTGGGAGAATATGGATGCTAAGTTGAATACATCTATAACATTCCATCCATAGACAAATGGGGAGACAAAAGTATTCAACGAGACTTTGGTGAAAATTTTGAGGATTTACAACCAGAAGCATTCGAATACCTAGGATGAAAATATGATCTACAATGAACACTCTTATAATAAGTCAAACCATACTTATATCAGTAAGTCCCCTTTCAAATCTTACTTTGGGTATTTTCCACCTTATCCCTTGAATGTTTTCTATAGAAAACATGGAGGAGTGAGGGAATACATCATAGAAGAAACATTAAGAGAAAAAAAAATGTTGAAAATATCAGGTAGATCCATTTGAAAGTACAAGAGACATTGAATAAGTCATGAATAAGTCACAGGAAAGGTACACAACATGACATGATCAACACAGAACATATAAAATCATTTAAGGTGGAAGAAAAAGTTTGGTTACAGTTGAGTAAGGAAAGACTATAGGGTCCTGGTAAGAATATAGAGGATCTATGGTATGTCCCTTTTTAGGTATTGGATAAGGTGGGTGATAATGCCCACATAATTAGTCTACCCCCATACATGCACATTTATTCAATAGTGAATTTGGATAATATGAAACTTTATGAGCCTCCCATGTTGGATTGGGAGGAGGAGAACAACCTACCTACCATAGAGGACTTAGCACCATATGCTCAGGAAAATTGGTATAATACATATTTTTGTAGAGGAAGTACAGAACTAAAAGAGAGGGGTAGCATGACCTTTGATAGATTGGGTGGAAAGGATAACTTCTAGGAAAAGAAAAATGGTAGTCCAGGGAGAAGGTAGAGGAAAAATTTCCTCATGTCATTCAGTAAATATTTTGGGGACTAAAATACTCCCTAAATGGGGAGGTATGATATGGATTGGATCATTATATAATTTTTCATCTATCTTGGAACTTTATAGGTGGAAAAAATTGAGGGTCATTTCAGCAACAGATCTCGATTTGGAAAACCAGGTCAGAAACTTTTTGAAGCATTAAATGGGATGTTTTTGTTGAAAAAATTTGTGGATCTCCCCTGGAGATGTTATACACACTAATACATTTCCAATGGTGCAAGAATAAACTCAATCAAAACATGTATGTGAAATTCATGCCTCTCGCAAGTTGACCTACCTTGCTGACCACCATGGGATGAGTGGATACCACATCAGTTCCCATTACTCAAATGTGTGGGGCTAGCCACATGTGGATTTTCAAGAAGATTCTATAAGGACCAAAATTTATCTGTAATTGATGGTTGATGAAGTCAAAACCGTAAGCCTAAATGACTATCGAGTGATGTTAAAATCAGGTCACCAGGAGGAGAAGGGGTTCCATTATTTAGCATTGTACTTATTGCATAGCTAACAAAAAAAAAATAGGAGTGGTATTTTGAGAGCATAACAAAGGAGGATGAATATTCTATAGCAACCTATCAGGCCACAATGTCATAGGAAACTCCATAGTTAGTTCCAATTCCTTTGTATTTGCATTGTTATAACTAGAGAAAAGAGAGTAGAGAATAGGTGTAACGTTCACCAGCTTAACCAGGGAACATTATTACACAAAAAATACACTTACAATGAAATTTTATCTTTCTAACTAGATTCCTATAGCTTACCAGTTACGATTTATTCACAATTACAACCAGATTCTAATACCCATAATTAAATGTGACTACAACATTCTAAACAAGGATGAATGCAGCTAAGAAATAATGTATAATATCATATAAAACCATTCTCATCCACAGAGTAAATGCATAGCCATGAAATCATAAATAACTCAACAAAGTAAATAAACATGTATCTTTAAAAGAGAGTTTGTGCAGCCAGTTTCTTAGTAAGGAGGTTCCACCCAACCATAGACCTGTTGTTCCAAATATCAACATCAAGACACCCCTAAGTTGTGGATATAAATCCACAAAATAAGGGTGTCTCTCACATTTCTCTTACAACTCAGTATCACACAACCCATTGGTTCTCTCCTACAATTATCCCAAATTTCCTTCAACTATCTTCCTCTTGATCATCCCAAACCAAGGAATGTACCACTTGAATGCTCTCATTCCATCAGGCATCCCATTCATTTATTAAGATCTCTCTAGCACATGTAGTCAGGAATCTCTCAGTTGGGAATTCAAGGGAACCAACTTCTAGGAAAACTACCAACAATAACAACATTAAACACTTGTTCATACAGTGAAACTCACCCAGGAGTTCACTCTTCATGCCTGGCAACCTGGATCTTCTATTTCCAGCTCCAAATACACTCCAGCATGATCCACATTTCACCCAACCTTGTTTTTCCAGCTCCCCATATCTTCTCCTTTGATCTCCCCTCGTTATTTCATGTAAAACTGAATGTCTAAAATTGTTTGTTACTACCCATATGAATCTCCTCTATTTTCCCAAGATAGTTGATTGCTCACTCTACCCAATATTTATTGTTCTTGAGCCCCATGCTCTCCAATAACTATGGGATGTGACTCTCACACCCACCCTATGACAGATATTCAATGATTAGGCTTTCATACACTCAACCATAAAATATAATTTTTTCCCAAATAATAATAAAATTCAGAAATGTGGGTTTGAATTAATACCCATAAATCATTTCCCTTTGGACCCCTTTTGGACACTCTCTAGGAATTCCCCCTCTCTTGTGGATTAATCAACCCCCATATTTGTTCATATATGCAATATTCCAAATATAATATAGTATGCAGAACATAAATATTTAGCAAGCAATGGAAAAACAACAATGATAGAACGAGATCAATATAAAAAATATACCACAATAACACTAGAAGAGCACCTTTATTAATGATAGCAATGTTCACTTGCCTCTTCGAGGGGGAAACATCCAGCAAAGCAGAGATCTATTACAATAATATCCAAGATAAGACTTCTCATGCCCTCGACTCCTATTTATAATACTAAATCTATCTACCAAAAAAACAATCTAGAGGAAGATCTTCTAGAAGCGGAAGCTTCTATTTGGTCTTCTTACATTTGACTTATTCTTCCTTGTTACTAGGCCTTATTAATATTTTCCTTTATTACATGAAAAATATATTATTCTACCTACATGAGGGGTTAGGGAGGTTAGGTCCCTAACATGCACCCCCCCCCCCCAACCTTAAAAAATATCATTGTCCTCAAGACTTGAGATGAGGAAATTGCTACAAAATGATAGTTGGCTCCCAGGTGGCATCTGCCAAAGTTGTATCTTTCCACTGTACTAACACTTCCTTAATGGTGCACTGACAGAGACGACACTCATGCTAGTCCAAGACTACTTGTGGCTCCAACCATATGGATCCTTCCTCATCCAACTTGGGGAGGTTGGTTTGCATTTGGCACTTAGTTCCAATTACCTTATTTAAGAAATAGACATGAAAAAAAGGTGGATCTTAGAATGACTAGGCCAAGCTAACCAATATGACACATGTCCCATGTGCTTGAGAACTATATAAGGACCATAAAATTTGGGCGCCAGTTTCTGACAATGTTCGGCCTTGAGTGAATTTTTCTTATAAGGTTGCAGTCGAAGAAACACCTAGTCTCCTTCAGCAAATTGATGTTCAGAACGACCTTGATCTGCTTATTTCTTCAATCGATTATGATCCATTACCAAATTCTCTTTGAGGGTACAGAGAATAGCCTCAGGAGTTGTAAGAGTTTGGTAAACCTCCTGGACCTTCGAGACTCTGAGCATATATGAGAGAACTGAAGGGGGATTTTGTCCATATACTACTTCAAAAGGAGTCATGCAAGTAGTTGTATGGTAAGAAGTGTTGTACCACCATTCAACTAGTGGTAACCATTGATCCCACTGATTTTTTCTTTCAGATACAAAACACCTCAAATATGTTTCCAAACACTTATTGACAAATTCAGTTTGACCATCATTCTGGGGGTGCTAAGATGCAATTGGGTGTCCTATAGGTTGAAAAATTATTGCCAAAAATTGTTGGTGAATGTGGGATCTCAATCAGAAATAATAGAATGAGGCATGCCATGAATCTTGAAGAAATGATCCATGAAAAGTTAAGACATAGTGGATGCAGTAAATGGGTGTTGAAGGGAACATAAATGAGGATACTTAGAAATACAATCAACTACCACCATGATGACTGAATTATTTCCCAATTTTGGTAATCCCACGGTGAAATCCATAGAGATATCCCTCCAAATAGCAGGTGGAATCGACATTGGTTGTAGTGTGTCAGGAGATTTGACTCTTTCTCCCTTCTTGCATTGAAAAACATCACATTCCACCACAAAATTGCAAACTTCTTGTTTCATACCATCTCACAAAAAAGAATGTTTGACTCGTGTTGACTAGGTCAGAATGACCTGTTCAATTAGATGAGGGAAAACGCCCGATGGAAGGTCCCAATCAAACCTACTCTTATTTGGAGTAGCATTTCCTGCGAGTTTATGGGCCTTGCTGCCACTCATAATTAAAATAATAAAAGGGGGAAAAAAACGAACTTCCCCCAAAGAGTTCTAACTAATTATAAGGCTAAACTAACTAAAATATAACTAATCCAATCTAACTAATTCTAACCTATCCCCGAAGAAAAACTAAGAGAATGAGTATAGAGTAATATAATCATCAGAACCATAAATAATTCATCTATTATAATGGTAAATGAAAGCAATAATGCTACAGATGCATAGACAAATAGTTTCACAATACATTTATAACATCATTTATGTACGCATGAAGAAACATGTGACTGTCTGAGTAAACAACACAGAGTGCAGAAAAAATTCATACAACAGAATCCTAGCTACTCTAGCAAAATACAAATCCATCAAGAGTAGTCTCTACTACATCCATCAAATCCACCTATTTCTAAAATGCCTCCTTCTCTTTATTCCTTAGAAGTAATAATACCATCCTTTGTTACAGAAGGAAAAAGTTAAATCATATCCTATGAGTTCTCTTTTTATAAGGTAGGAGATACCCTTGAGTTCTCCTCCCTTTTCATTTCATTTTTCCCCCAATTTATTTTTTTACATTTCGAAAATCTAGATGTGAGAGTTACAAATGGAAAATGAAGAGACTCCTTGCAGGTTCCATTCTCCCTATGGTAGTTTACAAATGATATTCATTAAAAACAAATAATTGACTCTGCTCATTAGAATTATGTTCTATTCCTCGAAAGTTTCTGGGTTTTTCTAGCTTCTTCCTGCTAATCAAAATCTTTTTGGATTCTTCTCCTTTGTATCAACTTTACATTGGGCTATTTATGGCCAGAATTTGTTTACTGTAGCTTGATATATAGAAGTTTGAAGTCTACATAGTTGGTTCTTCACTTGAATTCGGGTTCTCTCCATGTTTTTCATTTTCGAGAAATTTAAATTATCAATATTTCCATATTTTCTATTCCATCATATTCTTCTTTTCTCTAGATTTATATCGAGCTATCCCAATCTTGATTTCATTACTCATAGCCCTGGATATGATTACTTGAATTTGGTATGGCCATTTTCCCCCCAAATCCGTGGTTGTCGATTTTCCATATTTTTTGTTGTCTTCTATTATTTTTTTCGTCTTAGAGACCCATACCATTGCATTCATCTATCTGATACCTTTCCAAAGAGGTATCACGGGTCTTATTCTGAAATCTTTAGCAAAAGTTATGGTTGTTTCAAATTTCTCATTAAACAACCATTGACGAGGCTCATGGGTTAATATAGACCATTAATTCTTGAATCTCCAAAAGAGAAAACCCACCAGATCAATGGTTTTGGTCAGTTATCCATCGGACCTTGAAAAGAGAAGAGTGTGTGTGTTCATAACTTCACATCATTGTCTTTCTAAATCCTATCACATTCCCATTTCAATTCATCAACTCCAATAGTGAGATCTAATCATTTAATGGATCTAGAACTAATCCCCACAGTCCATCGGAAGAGCCATTTCATGGCCTGTTCCAACTTACTAGTGAAACAATATTGAAGAAAACAATCAAAGAATATTCCTTCTTCGATTCACGTGTTGAAATTTTAAGTCTGAAAAACATTATGATGTGTAGTCGGAGCTAATTATTCGACATCCAGAAAATTTGTGAAGTTTCAAGGTATCGACAAGAGTTATCGAGGAATATTCCCTCATAGCTCTGTTTTTCATGCGAAATATTTGGATCATCCTTTCAATGATGATCAACGATCATGATTAAAATTCATTCAAGGTCTGAAGGAGACCGTTTGGAGTGTTAACTCTGACCATCCAAGTTGTAACCTGAACATGGTTTTAAGAAAAAGATCTGATCATTCACTCAGGGAATAGATCGACAGCTCGAGAGATTTTTTGTTTTGGAAATCTGATCGAGGTTTAAGCTTGTGGATATTTGCAAAGCAATAATCTTGTGGTCCTGATTTTGGTTTCCTGGAAGGAAAAGGGGCTTAGATTCAAAAGAGACTGCATAATTCACCAAAGAATTCAACTATGAACAACATTTCTATGTGAAAGAAGAAGATAAGGATTCGATCTGAGGCAATGAAGGAACATTCACTAACTGAGGAACTAAATAAATTTCTGTACAGTGGGTATTGTAGTTGTAAAGCCATCAAATATGAGAATGAATGAAGGTCATCAATCAAGTAGAAAGATAAATGAAATCCCAACCATTCATCGGGGGAGGCCCATTGTAGAGATATGTGATATTAGGAGTAGATGTACACCGATGGAGAAAGACTCTAACAATGAAGAGTGTGAATGGCGGGGACAATGAAGCTCCAAATTATTTATTGTAGTATGTGATTGGAAGGATAGGAAGAAGACTCAATACAAATCCTGACGATGATCAGGGAAGGTGGTTTATGCTACATCAACACCATGCATTGACACCAAGTCAGATGGAACCAGCAAGAGTGAACCACGTGGTAGTGAGATGGAAAAGGTGAGTGAAGACTTAGGAAACTTTGAGATGCCATAACTTTCAATCTGGAACTCAGATTTACCTATGGATATAGTCATTGGACAAATCTAGAAGGGAAGAATCCAACTATGATATTTGGTTAGAGGAAATAATAGAGGAAAACAAGGAGAAAACCCAATAGGCCTTGGGCTTGGGTTTCGGGAGAGAGGGAACGCCAAAAGAAGAGTCCAGTAGAGATCAATCCAAATGATCCAGATTATTTTTGGCAAGAAATGAGAGCATAGATATAACACATAAATATACATAGATATTGCAAGAGATCCAATAACATAACTAAGATATATCGGATATATAACAAGAGAGATAGATATAGAGTAGTACACAATTTCTATTAATGAGCAAAATCTACAAAACTGTAGAAATACAGAGTGAAAGACTCGCTAGAATGGTGGAAGCTTATCTCTGAGAAGAGATGTGAAGGATACTCACCTTATAAATAATATGATTATTACAATGAGGCTCCAACGAAATTTTTAACATAAATAAAATCCAAAACCCTAACCCCGAAAGATGAAAAGCCAACATTTTTGTTGACCCTGTTTTGGGTAGTTTGATGTATCAAATTCCCAGCGGTGTAACTTTGGCATCCGATCTTCGTTTGGGGCACACAATAGCTCGTTTGAAAGGTATCATCAAGGAGAGTTTTTTTGGGGACTCAATAATATCCTTCGATATCATTTAGGTGCTCGATACTGAAAAAAAAGTCATTTAGGACCTCAAAATGGCCTCGAAAGTTTAGGAACCGAAAAACTGCTAAAAATAATAAATTGCAAGGAGATTGTTTTGAGATTATTGGAATATATGGGTGGTCACCGATGTATACCTAGATCAATCCTCCCTCCTTAGGAAGAAATGGTATCCATTACGTTGAGTGCTCGGGGGAGAGGGAAAATCTTTTATTGAATCTGCATCTTGATGATTTCCTTGCCTGGCTGGAGAAATTGCATTGCTCAGCTTGTTGAAGGATATTACGAACCTATGGCTGGAAGGGTTGAAACATTTTAACCATTCTGAATACATGAGATGACTGTGTGCAGAAGGAATCCTTATGGTTTTCTTCAGTCTTGTCGACCTGGTTCTATTGGAATAAAGGTGTTTTAACTGAGGCTGCAGTCGTTGCAGTGTTCTTTTGTTCACCTTTTGAACTGATCATGAAGAAGCTAAATTTTGTCGTATGAGATACTACCTTGCGACATTGTTTAGGTGGGACAGTAGTTGGAACTACCTCTGGTATCCTGTAGAGATGACCCCCTAGAGTAGCAATGACACTATTGGGTCGAGACTCATAAATATCATGGTGCTTCCAGATATATGGTTGGCCCAAAAGAACATCACAGACATCCATTGGGTCAACATCACATAATACCCCATCCTTTAAGGGTTGGATGTTGTATGAAAATTGACTGGCTGACATAGAGGTCTCGTCCCTGTAGAATCCATCGGATGTTGTATGCATGAGGGTGTGGTGTTGTCAACAATCCCAACTGTTTGATGACCTATGCTGAGATGGGGCTCTTTTGGCTTCCTCTTTCAACAATAAAATGCAACAGGGTCCCATTCAACCACATCTGTGAATAGAAGAGGCGCTCCCCCTCTTCAGGATATACTAGTTCTTCTGGTTGAATTTTTGCGGTTGCAATAGTAGTAGTGGGGTCTGTGTCGATGATCTGTCTTCTGCCATTGTTCTCTAAATCATATTCTAAATATGGGTTTGGCTCCTTGTCTTTGATGTCGGCCACCAACCAAATTTTTGGGCAACATTCATCAGTGTTGTGCCATAGGATTTTGTGGAAATCACACGACTTTCCAGTGTCCTTCTTCGTCTTCCCGTGACCCTTATTTTCATGTTGCTTGGACTGGTTTTTGGGAGGTTGTTTGTTAGGGCCATATTTATCATACTTTGGTTGTTGCAGACTTGTTGTTCCGAACTACCGTTTGTTCTGGTGCCTAAATGTTTTCTCTATTTTGACAACATATCGATAGGCATCTCCCAGCGATGAGATGTCTAGAAATTCCATTTTAGTTTGGATTTTAGAATCAAATGTCACTAGAATTATTTGATACCTATCTTGGTGTGCAAGGTATGTAAGGAATTGGTGAATTTCAACATTTCTTGGCCCCTCTCTTGCCACAGTGTGGTCCATCTCATGCATTGGTCGTTATAGTTTCCAATAGGGTAATATTGTTCCTTGATCGCATCCACACAAAAAATCCCAAGTGGGATAAACCCCATATATTCCATACGACTCTGTGGAACTTTTCTCACCGTAATTTTCCCACCAATGTTTGACATGGGGGGTGGATTTAAGGAGTGCGAAGGTGATCTTTTCCCTGTCAGAAAAATTGTGAACATAGAAATAACCTTCTAAGAGATTTAACCATTTTTCTAGGGACTCTCCACATATCTGTCCTTCAAATACGGTAATATCAAAATTAACTTGTACCTTGAAATGTGAGGTGCCTCTAAAGTGGTCTTTTTATGAATACACGTCGATTTTTATCGATATTTGTTGAAGTATGTGGGAAAATTTGTCTATCATTTTGTCCCTCTATCGCGTGAGAGCTTGTTCAAGCAACATATTAATAGAATCTTTTTCTCTGTTGTTTTTATTTTATTCCTCCATTGAGGGTTTCTTGGGAGTGAGAGAGATATTTTACTCAAGAGAGACAAGCTCGATACCCAACTTTCTATACTCGGACCTCATCGTGGACATGCACTGAAAAACGATCAAGAGCATCGTGCTCTGATACCATTGATCCATATTATTTTCGGCATGAAATGAGAGCGAAGATATAACACATAAATATAAAGAGATATTGCAAGAGATCCAATAACATAACAAATATATATCGGATATATAACAAGAGGCAAAAATATACATTAATACATAATTTATATTAATGAGCAAAATGTACAAAACTGTAGAAATACAGAGTGAAAGACTCGCTAGAATGATGGTAACCTATATTTGAGAAGATATTTGATGGCTAATCACCTTTGCAAGAAGATGATTATTACAATGAGGCTCCAAATACCTTTTTAACATAAATAAAATCCAAAACCCTAACCCCGAAAGATGAAAAGCCAACAGTTTTGTTGACCCCATTTTGGGTAGTTTGGTGTATCAATTTCCCGGGGGCATAACTTTGGCATACGATCTTCATTTGGGGTGCATGATATCTCATTGGAAAGGTATCATCAAGGAGATTCATTTTGGGGGATAAATTAGAGCCTTAGGACATCATTGAGGTTCTCAATCTAAAAAAAGAATCATTTAGGCCCTCAAAATGGACCGGAAGTTTAAGAACTGAAAAACTACTAAAAATAGTAAATTGTCAGAACACTGTTTTGATCCAATTGGAATAGGTGGGTGGCCATTGATATAAACCTGGATCAATACTCCCTCATTAGGAATAAATGTTCTCCATTGCGTTGAGTTCTTGGGGGAGAGGAAAAAACATCTATTGAATCTGCATCTTGATGAGTTGCTTTCCTGGCTGGAGACATTGTGTTAATTAGCTTGTTGAAGGCTATCACGAACCAGTGGCTAGAAGGGTTGGAAATTTTTAAAAATTATAGCTACATGAGATGAATTTGTGCAGATTAAATTCTTGTGCTTTGCTTCAATATTGTCGACCTTCTTCTCTTGCACAAAAGGTGCTTGGATTGAGGTTGCAGTGGTTGTGGTGTTCTTATGTTCACCTTTTGAACAAATTGTGACGAAGCTGAATTTTGTAGTATGAGATACTACCTTGCAATACTATTTAGGTGGGACAGTAGTTGGAACTACCTATGGTATCGTGTAGAGATGACCCCCCATAATAACAATGACACTACGAGGTTGAGCCTCATAGATAACATGGTGCTTCCACATATATGGTTGGCCCAAAAGAACATCACATACATCCAATGGGGAAACATCACATAATACCTCATCCTTGAAGGGTTGGATGCCATATGAAAATCGACACTATTGGCTAACACGTAGGTCTCTTCCCTGGCAAAGCCACCTGATGCTATATGGATGCGGGTGTGGTGTTATCGATAATCCCAACTGTTTGATGACCTATGATGCGATGAGGTTATTTTGGCTTCCTCTATCAACAATAAAATGTATCAAGGTCCCCTTCACCCACATCTATGAATGGAAGAGGTTCTCCCCCTCTTCATGATCTATTGGTTCTTCTAGTTGAACTGTTGCAGTCGCGATAGTAGTAGTGGGGTATGATTCAATAATCTTTCTTCTGCCAATGTTTTCTAAATCATATTTTGAATCTGGGTTTATATCCTTGTCTTTGATCTCGACCACCAATGAGAGTTTTGAGAAACATTCATCATTGTTGTGCCAAGGGATTTTGTGGAAGTCACATCAACTTCTAGTGTCCTTATTCGTCTTCTCATGAAATTTCTTTTCTTGTTGCTTGGACTGGTTTTCAGGAGGCTGTTTGTTAAATTCATCTTTATCGTACTTCGGTTTTTGCAGAATTGCACACCTGAACTCTCTCTTGTTCTGGTGCCTAAAGTTTTTTTCTATTTTTGCAGCATATCGATAGGTAGCTCCTAACGATGAGATTTCGAGAAACTCCATTTTAGTTTGGATGTAACTGTGTAGAGCCCCACGATATTTCAAAGCCAAATGTCACTCGAAGTATTTGATACCCAACTTGGTGCGCAAGGTATGAAAGGTATTGGTGAAATTAAAAATTGCTTGGCCCCTATCTTTCTGCATTGTGGTCCATCTCATGTATTGGTTGTCATAGTTTCCAACAGAGTAATATTGTTACTTGATCACATCCAGAAAAAAATCCCAAGTGGGCTCGACCCCATATATTCCAGACTCCTTTGTGGAACTTTTCTCCCAGTAATTTTCCCACCAATGTTTGACATGGAAGAGGGATTTAAGGAGTGTGAAGGTGATCTTTTCCCCATCAGAAAATTTGTGAAAAGAGAAATAACCTTCTAGTATATTTAATCATTTTTCTAGGGCATCTCCATCTCTATGTCCTTCAAATATGGGAATATCAAAATTAACTTGTACCTTGAAAGGAGAGGTTCCTCCAAAGTGTTCTCTTTATGAAGACCCATCATGTTTTATTGGCAGGCATTAAAGGACATGGGAAAAATTCTCCATCATTTCGTCCCTCTGTCACATGAGAGCTTGCTCAAGCAATAGATTAATAGAATCTTCTGCTCTGTCATTTTTATTTTCTTCTGCCATTGAGGGTTTCTTAGGAGTGTGAGAGAAATTTTTCTCAAGAGAGACAAGATTGAGACCCAACTTTCTATACTCGAACCTCGTCAGGGACATGCACTGAAAAACGATCAAGAGCTTCCTGCTCTGATACCACTGATCCAGATTATTTTTGGCATGAAATGAGAGCAGATATATAACACATAAATTTACAGAGATATTTCAAGAGATCCAATAACATAACATATATATATCAAATATATAACAAGAGTCAGATATATACAGTAATACACAATTTCTATTAATGAGCGAAATGTACAAAACTGTAGAAATATAGAGTGAAAGACTCACTAGAATGGTGGAAGTTTACCTCTAAGAAGTGACGTGACATCCACTCACCTTCACAAGAAGATGATTATTACAATGAGGATCCAAAGGAATTTTTAACATAAAGATAATCCAAAACCCTAACCCTGGAAGATGAAAAGCCAACAATTTTGTTGACCCCGTTTTTGGTAGTTTGGTGTATCAACTTCTCAGGGGCGTAGCTTTGGCATATGATCTCTGTTTGGGGTGAACGATGGCTCTTTGGAAAGGTATAATTGAGGAGATTCATTTTTTGGGTTTAATAAAATACTTGTAACATCATTAAGGTTCTATATCTCGAAAAAAAATCATTTAGGCCCTCAAAATGGCCCCGGAAGTTTATGAACCGAAAAAATGCTAAAAATAGTAAATTTCCATAAGATTGTTTTGAGACAGTAGAAATAGGTGGGTGACCACTGATATCCACCTGGATCACCAAAGAGGATTGGGGATGGGTTTGTAGGAAAGGTTGATCCTATGGCCTTGGAAGCACGAGACCTCAGGGAAATAGAAAAAGAGGAGGCTCGGTAAGGATCAAAGTCAAGGTTTTAGAAAAGGATCAACAAATTCCCCCATAGGCATCCCAAGGTTGGAGTGGTCATATGATCAAAGTGGATATGAAAACCTACTCCTACAAAACAAAATAATGAGATCAACCATGAAATCAAAAGAAGAATAGCCAATATAATAAACAATATATTCCCTGCCTTTAAACCAACTTATAATAGAATGTTAGATTTATTGAACAATAATATGGTGACTATAGATGAGTTCCCTAAGACTACATAGAAAACTTAGAAATAGAAGTGTAGAATCCATATGTGAAGGAATAAGTATGAAGTTATAAAGAATAATATGTCAGCAAGAGGATGCATAATTTGAATTAGTCAATCAACAAATAATTAGTCACAACCTCATCCAGTACATGCAATAGAACATCAGACCTTGCAACCACATAATATCATCAAACACTTCAGAATTAGTGAATAGTTGAAAGAAATGCCAATGAGACATCATAGGTCAACAAGCATCATGAAGACATTTGAAATCATCAGATTGAAAGGAAAAATCAACACCCATAAAAAACAATCATCCAACAAGATAAAACCTCCAAATCCCTTAAAGTAGGAAAATACATAACAATAGTCTCAAGCGGTAGAGGATTAGGAAATAGGATTGAAATTTTAGTAGGGGACCCCTTTCCTTTCGTTTGTAAAAGAAAAATTAAAGTTGTGTTGGTGCAGCCACAACAAATGGTGACACACTAGAAGAACCAATTATCTTTGTCAATAGAAATCTAGGGCTTGTACTTCATATCTAAATTTTAAAGATAAGTTCAATAAATTGAAGGAAATTTTCCAATAGTTATGGGTACCACAATGACACAAAAATTTTAAAAGGTATAACCCAATACTTCTAGTACTGATAATATAACACACCCTTTTCAAAAAAATAATTAATGAGATAAGTTATTTTACTAGTTTTACACTTCAAACTAGCTTTAGTTCAACTGTGGGTTTTCACTTTTAAAACAAGAAAACATCTACATACGTGTGGCCCTCATATCTCTTTTCCCGACATTGCTTCACTGCCAACGAGCATCCATAGCCTCGATGGAGTTGTCTTGGTACCATAAAAGCATAGCCCCTCTTCCAATAGGCGTCCATAGCCCCGATGGGTTTACTTGTACTTCCCACACTATTAATAGTGCTTTCAACTTCCATTTTATTTCAGAACATGCTCACCCTTTTAGATTTAGATATTGATATGCATATGCACATAGGGTATGAAAGACACTAGGTGATTTGAGAGTAGATTTGATTCACTGAGTAGATGTTATGCAATTTAGTTTAATCCACAGGTCTCTACAAAAACCATCATTGTATTTTCCATCTTATTAATGTTAAGTGGATGGAGCTCAAAGAAAAGTGTGGATAGACACTTTCCTATACTTATGGGTTATCCTGGTACGCTCAATGGGCACATGTGTTCCACCAAAAATACCAGTTCATACCTACAACTGAGAAATTTATAAATGTTCATTTAGATAGAGAAACACATGCATCTTATGACTTCTAAGAAAAATCTTCAGTATGTGACCAGAATTGACCAACCCCTTCACCAAAATTTAAAGGGAAATCCTCAAGGAAGACTAAGAGTCAAAATAGCTCAGGGAAATACTAGTGGTCAAATCAAAATATGGGAGGAATCTACATAAACATAAAGAAAAACTGAAATCAACAGTGAATTCATGAAAATAAAACTTTAAACTAAAAGGAAATTTGAAGCTAGAATGTAAGTGATCAAAAGGATAAAAACTGGATGAAATAGATAAGAAGAGAAAACAACAATGAGTAATAAATATGGTAGTAGAAACATAACAAGTGTTTTCAGCGGACAGTTGACAGTAAGCCAAGGGAAATCAACAATCAAGAAAAGTTAGCTAATTAATATCAAGCCCAATGAAAATATTCCCATAGTTTATGATCTAAAATGAAAACAATCCAGAGTACGAGAATTGATTATCTAATGGAAAAGATTTTGCAACACAATTCTCAAATCCAATTGTCATATATGATATTCTTTTCATTTAGTGCGACAAAACAATTTTGGGAATCAAGAAACATGGGTTAATGTAAATTCTCAATCAAAACATATTTTTGAAAACCAATTTCATGAAATGCTCCATAAACCCATATGCTCTAAAGATTTCTTGACATAAGCATTTCCTTTGCAATTTTCAAAACATTGAATTTTCCAATAACAGAAGTTAGATATCTCACCAAAGTGTCATTTTATCTTTTCCATAAAAGATAATTATTAAAACCAAATATTCATTTTGATAATGAAAAGAAATATCACAACTATGGAGGTTATCAAAATAGTCATGAAAATGACTCCAAATATCAATTAGATCAAAAACCAATATGTGAGTAAATAAATGGGGATATTTTTTTGAACAACTGATAAGTTGGTGACAATCTTGATTTATCAATCCAATAATATTGCAAAGGAATATGAGCATTCAAGTTTCAAATTAATACTTCCATATGTTGCTTTCATTCCAAGAGAAAAATTCAGAGTTGTTGGTTGCAAAAGCTATTTTCCCAACATGCATAACAAAAGAGATAGGTGTGACCAACTCTTAGACAATTTGGGAAGAAATCCTCCTCTTATTTAATTGGATTATTGAAATGAAAATTAACTAAACTGAAAAGTAATGACTGGAATTAAAAGTAATTCTAGGAAAAACATGCTAAGCTAAAATAAAATTGAACTAAGTTGGTTGTCATAAAATCTGTGTGAAATCCAGTGCAGTTATCAAGTATCATCCACTATGAATTAAAACAAGTATCACAAACTTCTTCCTGATATATAAGCACTAGGTGCTTTCCGACATTTTCCTCTTCAACAAGAGACATAGTCTCATTGATTGTTATGAGGTTTGGATCTCTAGAAACAATGTCTTATTCCTTAAATCAAAGTCAATCAAATTAATCAAACAAGACCATAAGACTTCAAACCCATTTATCATCTAAAGATACCAATCTACCAACAAGCATTATTCATAAAAAATATGATTTAAAACGTATCAACATTTCACCCCAAGGCACGTGTTTCCTCTAATTATGAATAAACCGCTTTTTGGGTTCGAGGAGTTCTAAAGAGTGTGGGCCCAATAGATTGATAATTTGTAGCCCACAAGGAAATGACATATTGAAAAATCACCATCATGGCTAAAAAAATAAATGATGAAGATTCAAAATTGGAATCTTAGAAGTTGCATTGACATATTTCATGAAGGTATTTACAACTCCCAATCATTTGAATATACTCAACATTATATAAGTGTAAAGTTCTCAGCCATGATAAAAATAAGATTTCTCAAGAATGTAACTTTAATAGGTAACCCAAAATCAACAAAACTAAATGATGAAAAGATATTGTAGAAGAAAATATCAGGTCTCAAAAATCCATTGAATGGACAGTGGTGAGATTGAGTCTATGATCAATCAGTAAGTTGGGTAATATAAAGATTAGTTCCCAAGTAATCTATGAAAAAAACATCAAAATAAAGATTTAAATGACCACGTTGTCCAGAATTGTCAAAAAAAATGGATGTCTCTTACTACTATGTATGAAAGGAAGCTTGAATGAAGAAATATGCAAGATAAAATATGAAACACATTATTGAAAAATAAACTGAACAAGGCGTAAGATATGTGCATCCAGTGCTTGGAAATTAAATCTAAAAGTGATAACAAAAAATAAATAAAAAGAAATAAAAAATCAGCTAAGTTCATTAGGCTAAAAGGGTCTAAATAGAAAAATCATGTTGGCTGAAAGTGATTAAAGAAAAGAGTGGATGTGGAAGAAAACATTTGGATAATTCCAAACCCAAGGAAAAATAATCATCTGAGGAGATTACAAGGATTGGGAGGGGATTGAATTTCAGATGGGTAGATTTTTAATACTCAGAATTTAATATTAATATGTATGGGACATCAAGATCAACACTCATAATCAATTTCATCAAGCAAAATATTTTAGTTAGAATTATATTCATATGATGACTGAATATCTTTGAGTTCTCATTTTCATCCCAAGAGGAACTAAATAATATATTTATTTTAACATATTCCACTTGTAAGATGAAAACATGCTTGGACAAGATTTGACATAATGATCATGCATCAAATCAATCATCTAAAAACTACCCAACACATGGAAGAAATTCGAGAATAAAATGAAGTAAAATTTTCCCCATATCAAAATTAAATTGAAAAATCTAATCAAGGGAAAATTAGTGGTCAAGCCTTCTATTTATCTCCACCTCTACTAAGAATCCAATTATTGATCAACCAACAATAATGAAAATAAAATGAAAACATAAAACTAATTAAAAACTAGAAAGCAAAACTAAACTATGCAAATAAATACACTAGTCTATCTACCCTGCTCATTTCCTACACTACTAATGGCTGAAAAACAAGTTATATAAAATCATAATGTGAATGTAGCCATCCAAGTAATCCCAAGGCTACAGACATATGTTCAACACAAAATATTAGAAACAGAACTTGGATTAAAAATAGAATAAGGGCCTGACATAACCATCGACAAAGACCGAAGTGCCTCATTATCTTGGAAATTCTCCCTAGACTCACACCTCAAGTAACCAACTACTTGAGATAGACTAGTTAGATCATATGATATGTGTGGGTTAGGACCAACCATGGTATGAAAGATAATTTCAAAACAATGGTGAGGTCAACTAGTATTAACAATATTCAACAAAGGGCTACTTGAACAAGGAGATTCACTATTTATGAAAAATTAAGAAGAAAAAGAAGAAGACATCCTTTGATACACATTTTCTACAGAATCCTCTTCATCCCATGAAAAAGGATGGTAAGGATTGGTTATAATTAGTTCATGGTAAGAGGCCTTATCCTCTCTATCTTCCAAATGTGCATCACCACCATCAAGTACTTCAACAAGGGTCAACCCCATTGAGCCTATTTGAATAGGACCATGAGTATCTCCCTACAAAGTTAAATGATTAAAGAGATCAGGATATAAATAGAAATAAGTGGAAGAATTCATAGAATGAAAATATTCTCTAAAACAAGAGGTATTTTCAGAAAGTGACTCCCTGAATGGTAGTTCCTCCTCTTTAAAAACATCGTAGGATGATTGTGAATCAGTTTGCTCCACACTAGGCATGGTTTTACAATCAACATGTTCTTCCTCAAGATAGTTTTTCTCTTGTAAATAAGAAATTAGTTGTTTTGTTACAAGAGGAATGTCTTGTATGTTTATTTCTTCTCCTTGAGTGAAAAAATCAGCATGGATGTCTTTCCCCTACACAACATTAGGATCTAAAATATCTTCCAAAGAATATTCACGGTTATAAGAGAGGAGAAAATTACAAGAATTGTTAGAACAAGACGTTTCAATAAATGATCCATCAACAATAGGAAAACATTCTAGTTCTATGTTAGTTACACAAGGATAATTTGTAACAACACGACAATCCAAATCAAGAGGAACTAATTCCAAATTATCCATGGGTGAGGAAAGATTCATTTTATGAGTGTCCATATTTTCTTCATTGAAGAAATGATCAACAATTAAAGTTTTCTCCATAGATCCCTCCTCCATTTCTTGTGATGAAAAATATGAGATAGGACAGTGAGAACTTGACATAACCATTGGTGTGGCCCGAAGTGTCCCATTATCAGCAGGAAAACCCTCCTCTTGGTCAACTAGAGAAACATCTGAACTTGAATTTAAACAAGAGGATTATTTTTCATCACAAGGAAAGAAAGGCAGAATTGAGAAGTGAGAGGATACATATTCTTCTTCCAAAAAAGAATTTTCTATCTGATTTATATACCCCATAGTAAAGAAAGATCCATACATATGAATTCCATCCAAACCATTATCATTTTCAACATTTTCATTTAAATCTAAATCAACATGTAAAGGAACATTAGAACATGATTTAGATTCTTCATCCACTAGTTGGTATGTTTCATTAGTAAGAGAAACTAAACAGGAAATCAGATGATTGTTAGAAGGCCTATTGCCCAAAGGAAACATATAGAAAAGATGAGAAAATTTGATAATAAAATCTACAAGAGATTCATCTTCATTCTTCTTAAGCTCTAAATTTTATGCACATAAATTATCATAATCATAACCCTGAAACACTCGTAAAAGTTTACGCATAAATTGTTTCCATGTGTGAATATAGGAAGCCGACAAAGTCTCATACCAACTCTTGACCCGGCCTGCAAAAGTGAGAGTGAATAACCTGCAAATGATATTTCTATCAGTAATATTGCAAGAACCGCAAAATTTACATAAATTAAAAGCATGTTCAGATGCAGATATTTCACCCTCTCCATCAAATCTTAGTTGCGACAAGAA
>ML865058.1:8275-22196 GCA_009831015.1 Picea engelmannii
TTCCAACCTATTCCAAAGGTTTTTCTTAGGAACCATGTCAAAAGCTTTTCTAAAGTCAACAAAACAACAAAAAAGATTGGTTTTAGTATTGTGGAACTCCTCTGCAATGATCCTAAAGGTAACAAGATGGTCCACAGTTGAATGATATCTCCTAAACCTAGACTGGCCTTTAGCTCTTTTACCGTGACTTTCTAGCCAAATGCTAATCTTCTTTTCCAAAATAATTCCATAAAGCTTGGCTAAAATCGAGCTAATCATAATGGTCTTATAATTAGAGGGAATGTTTTTATCCCCATTTTTAAAAATAGGAACAATGAGGCTTTGTGTCCAGGGTTTAGGGAAGCCCTGCTTGACTGCTAAGTTGAAGAGCTTGTGTATGTGAGGGATAAGGATTGGCCCTCCGATTTTAAAAATTTCAGCTTGGTAGCCTTCAATGTCCTTAGCTTTCCCATTTGCGAGCCACTTAACCCCGAACTCTATGTCATCTAAAGAAAAAACTTCTTCCTTTGTAGGGACAATAGGAATGGTGTGCATGGCATTAGGGAACTCGTAAAGATTTTTAAGGTAGGAATTCCAGTCCGTTAAGGGAATCCTATTATTTTCTTTAGTATTGTGTTTTAGAATTTGGCTCCAGAACTTCTTAGGATCCAACTTGTATAGTTGTGAAAGTTGTTCTTGCCTTTTATTGATATAGTATCTTTTTTTCCTTTTAATTAGGGCTTTGTACTTATTGATCTTATCGAGTTTTAAGGGCTCATTAGAACCATCCCTAATGGATTTCCTAGCAATTTTACATTCTTTATCATACCAAGGGCTGGTTGTTCTATTATTCTTTTTATGGGACACCTCGAAAGAGAACTTGTCAATAGAAGTGGAAAGGGTCTAGTTGTAAAATTATGATAGAGTTCTTCAATGTTGTCCTTATAAGTTAGGAGGTTTAATTTACTATTTAAATCCTTTAAGAAAATGTCAACTTTACTTTTGTGAAAGTGCAAATTCCTTTGATTATCAGAGTTCTCTTCAATACTGCTCCTATATTTATCATACTTAAAATATCACGTATAAATTTAAGAATTTTTTTAATAATTATTATAATTATTTTTTATATTTATCATACTTAAAATATAGATGTGTTTTAATTTAAATTATTTAATTTTAAAATTTGTATACACATTTAAAAATATATCAATTATTTGTATTGTATTCAAAAATAAGAAAAATGATCTTTTATAAAAAAAAAAAATATATATATATATATATATATTAAAACTAAATTTCATCCATAATTTTTAATTCTTATTAGTCCTCAAGATATCCAAAGCTAAGATGTGAGTTTATGTTAAATGTAATTTTTAAAATTCTTTTTAGTCCTTAAGATGTCCAAAGTTAAGATGTGAGTTTATGTTAAATGTAATTTTTGTAAAAGATAATATCTATTTGAGAGTGAAGGTTTTCACATTTATTCATATTGTTGGTGAGTTTTCTAGATTAAATTGTGTTTACGGTTTTGAAACGTCTAAGGTTTTAAGTGGACACTCCACCCTTCATCAAAGGGGGTTATAATTAACCCCCCCTCCTTTTTTATTTTGTCCTTTGACTTCCATTCATCTTTTCAACGATTAATTTATTCTCCTCTCCTATTTATTTTAAGCTCTTGGCACTCTTTTCCATTATTTAGCTTCATTTGTCCATGATGATGGGTGGAGTGTCCACTCGAAATGTTGGATGTTTCAAAACCCTAGACACAGTTTAATCCAGAAATCTCATCAACAATATGACTAACTGTGAAAAACTTCAGTCTCAAATGTGTTACTTTACCAACTATAATCGTTAATGATAAATACACAATCATACAATCCAAAATACACAGAGTTTTAACGTGGAAACTCAAATGGGATAAAACCACAAAACAATTCTCTTATAAAATCATGTAGGCACCAACCTACTATTACAATGTTTGCAGGCACCAACCTGCAGGAGACACCAATCCCCTTAGTCGAGCACCAACTCAACACTTCCTATAGGCACCAACCTACATCTGCAATATTTGCAGGCACTAACATGTGGGAGACACCAATACCCTTAAATGAGCACCAACTTAGCAATATGTAGGCACCAACCTACTGGAGACACAAATCTCCTCAATTTGTCAATAATGTCAAATCTTATCTTTCCCTCAAACCTTCACTTGCATAAAATTGTTACTTTGTCTTTGTTGTCACGTCGCATTCCTTCAGTTCACAATCTGCTTGATTTTAGAAGTTCCTTAGACCTTACACCTCTTAGCCACCCTTAGGAAATTACATTATCTTCCTTTCATTCTCTGGCATCCTCGGACCTCAGAGCCTCAGAGCTTCTCTTCCACACTTCCTTACACTTTTTCACACACTCAAAACAGATTCAGGAAATGATATTTATATAGTCCATGCTTCCATGCATATGTCCACATAAAAAAATATGTCCATGGGGTTGGCTCCATATCTCCTCAAAACCAACTTGCGACACTCCTTAGAAATTGGCATAGACCCCCTTTTGTTTCGTGTGCAATCTGCCCATAGACCACAATACATACTTCAACACTCAGCAATCATTCAATCAATCCTCAATCTATTATTGACCGTCGATTTTCTCACTTCCCTCCAAAACACACAATACGTCCTCAACGCTCAACAACTGTTGATCTCATTCACTGGCCATTAGCACATGCAACATAGCTTCAACGCTCAGCGACCATCCGATCACTCCTTCAAATTTAATCTTGACCATTGGTCACACCATACGCAAATTCGTCATCCAATCAGTCTCCTCAATTAAATCTCAGTCGTTGATGTCATTCACTAGCCATTAGCAGATGCAACATAACTTCAACGCTCAGTGACCGTTCGATCATTCCTTCTAATTTAATCTTGATCGTTAGTCTGTTTATTATCCACCAAAACATACCATGCAACCACAACGCACAATCATTGTCCGATTAGTCCTTGGATTAAATGTCAACCGTAGATCTGTTATCGTTGGCCACAGGAACGCTCGACACGACCCTGACACTCAATAACCGTCTGATCTAGACTCTATTTCAATCTTAGTTGTTGATCTATCATCTTGATGGTTTACTTCATCATTTCTTCTATACATACTTCTGCAGCCTCCAAAATGCACCTCTACGTTCGGTCGCACTTATTTTGCACCTATACTTAAAAAAAATTCAAACATTTCACCACGAGTCTAAGGCATTTGTGTTCAAACTTCTGCTATCTCCATAATACACCTTCACGTTCCACCGCGCTCATTTTTCACCCATACTTAAAAATGTTTCCAAGCATTTCATTATGGGTCTAAGGCATTTCCCTGATTCACTTAGACAATTCCTCATACTAAGACAATTTTTTAAGTCTCACTACAGGCCGCGAGACATTACGATACTTCTCAGCCATGCTTCATTAACTCTGTGATGTCTTGATACTTATTCCATTTTCTAGATCTCAACACGGGTCTGTGGGTTCGTGTTCATTTCATTATTTCTTCACAAACTCCTGAATTTGATTGTTCCAATCCATTGTGTTGATGTTGCAAATGAGGTGGCTTCTGTGTGGACTTCTTCTACATGTATATTGGATGATGTGGCATCAGTACATGTCCTAACATGTGGCATTGTACGTGGAAACTACAAAGTTGCTTGTTATCGAACTGGAATGGTACCGATGTGGCACTCATCTTACTGAACATGTGGCGTTGATGTGGCATCTAAGCTCCCTCCCTGGGTATCGGGCCCCAATCCTTTGATCTTAATTGTTGATCTCTAGAGATAAATGATCAAGATTTATCAAGTCTCAGGTCCGTAGTTTTCTGTAGTATACCTAGGGAGGTAATATGGGGTACCTAGGGAGATACCCAATGGGAATGTGGTTATGTATTATTAGTGGAAGTCATTTAATATATGAGAATGTGGACATTAAATAAAAGGTGGACTAGGTCCACTATATTAATAAAGACCCATTATGGTAGTTAGATGTAATAAATGTGAGAAGGCTTTCTAGAAGGTTTCTAGGAGATAGATGGAGCTATATAAAGAAGTGTAATAAATGTAATGAAACATAGTAAAGAATATTATGAATGTATGAAGCATTTCTTGAGGAGTGTTATCCTTCCTTAAGGATTAATATATGGTGTTACCCTACATCAAGGGTTTTCTCTATTTCTTGTGTTTAGTATTTAGTGAATGGTTTGGATTATTCTTGTTGATATTGTGGGTTTATTTTGATATTTGTCTTCAGATCTATTCAGGTACTTAACAATTGGTATCATCACACTTTCCTTGGCCAAAGAAGGGGACAATTTTTCGCTCTTTTTGCAGATTTTTTTCTAGGGAAAAAAATAGGGTGGTGCACTTCAGGTTCATATATGAAACTTTCTCTATATAATTTGGCCAAACAAATTGGATATTTTAATTCCTATCGAAAAAATACCCAATTTCAAAAAACAAATCGGCCGAAACGGAATTCGGGAAGTAAAGTTATGAGCATTTTAAATTCAACAGTTTTTCAGGGTTTTTCCGAAAAAAAAAAAAAAAAACACGTGATTTTTTGTAGTAATTTATTTTTAAACCCTAGTTCTTGTTGCAAATTTATTTCATAGCAAGATGTATTTTACAAGGAAATGTGATGGCCCTAGTATTTAAGCATTCATTAAATAAAGAAAGTCGGCATGGGAAGAGAATTGGCCCCATTGGGTAGCTCTCAAATTACAAGGTGATGTTGTCATTTGGTGGAAATTGCTTGATTATAAGGAGATGATAACACTCTCCAATGGAGAATTTGAAAAAATATTGTTAGATAGGTGGTCTCATGAAAAAAAATAAGGATACAGAGAGAACCAAGGGTTTATTTTCATGTGGCAAGTCTATATTACAGGTTCATGGTTGTATTCATAAGGAGAAGGTTATTATTTCTATTAACCCTAGTTGCATGCATAATTTTATCAATATTTAGTTGGTTAATAGACTACAAGTTCCTGCAAAGAATGTTCAAGACACAGGTTGTGAGTGAAAATGTTCAAATTTTTAAAGATTTGAAGCTCAATATGGATAAATATGTGTTGCATTCATATTTTTATGCTATAGATATGGATGATGTCGATATTGTTTTGGGATATTCTTGGATGGACTCAGTTGGTATAGTTAATATTAATGTTCAAAAGAAGTTTTTAAAGCTTTGGTACAAGAAAAAGAAAATCGCATTGCATGATGTGTCTCTTAGTAAGAAAGATGGGCCCATGGAGGCCAACAAAGAAGTTATTGGAGAGTTTGAAGATGAATCAGAGGTAGAGTCTACAGAAGGAGATGAAGCAAAACCACATGAAGGACACAATAAATAAAATAAGGAGGTTATTGACTCAAAGACACAATGTGTTGCAAACTTGAATAAAAAAGCACAAATTCCTACAATTGTTGTATATCGCCATCCACACCACATAGAGAAACAACAATCATCAAGGCAAGGGCATGAGCATCAACACATTTATGCACCAGCAGGGAACCAGAAAAGAAACTGATCAAGAGGTGCATGGAGGACTAATAGCACTGCAGGAAGACATAAGGCTAGAGAAACAATTACATGGAAATCACAACATGATGTGGAGCAAGATCATGGTGGCCATGCAGCAATTGGACAACATGTTCAGCTTCCATTAGGATGGATGGATGGTCGTACTTGGTATCAATTGGATACATTGCTTAGCCGGTCATATTGTATGGTTTCTTCTCGTGTTTCAAGGTCGAAACATGTGAAGGGGGATGGAATGTAGTATGCCTAGGGAGGTAATATGGGGTACCTAGGGAGGTACCCAATGGGAATGTGGTTATGTATTATTAGTGGAAGTCATTTACTATATTAGAATGTGGACATTCAATGTAAGGTGGAATAGGTCCACTATATTAATAAAGACCCACTATGGTAGTTAGATGTAATAAATGTGAGAAGGCTCTCTAGAAGGTTCATAGGAGATAGATGGAGCTATATAAATAAGTGTAAGCAATGGAATGAAACATAGTGAAGAATATTGTTAATATATCAAGCATTTATTGAGGAGTGTTATCATTCCTTAAGGATTAATATATGGTGTTACCCTACCTCAAGGGTTTTCTCTATTTCTTGTATTCAGTATTTGGTGAATGGTTTGGATTATTCTTGTTGATATTGTGGGTTTATTTTGAGATTTATCTTCAGATCTATTCAAATACTTAAAATTTTCCATGAAAAAAAATAATTCTTTATGTAGGGTTCCATAACTCGTCTGCTCGCATTCAAACTTTCTTACCTCTTGTTTTCATTATAAACCCTTTGTAGTTATTTTTCTCATGAATGTGGGATACATCAATTTCGCCAATTCTTCAACCGGGCCACTGAGATCTTCCTTTCCCAAGCTTAGTCGATGCATGTCTGAGATTCCTCTATGCCTTCAGACTTAAACTTTGGCTCCTCCATTGTTGCAATGGGATTCGTCCAGCTTTCCGTCGCTAAAATTCTTGTTTTTTTTATGCAGCCTTGAATCTATTTCATGCATAGTCACTTCACCTTCAGGGTAAACACGGAACTCTTGCATAAAATCAACATCACATAATCATATTCACGCACAGAGGCTCATCAATGAGTAGGGGCATCCTCTGTATGGTTTGATTCACAAAATGAGACACCCCATTGGTCTTCTTCTTTATCATCAATGACAATTAAACATACAGAAGCTTACCAATTCACAGAGACATTCATAGTCTCCCCCTATCATTGACAACAGTTAGTCTCCCCCTGCATGTGATATCAATGACATCAATGATTGTCATAGTCATGTCTACCTTTGACATCAATGACAACACAATTTCCAACATACAATAGGCACCTCTTTTAGACACTAGACATATTAGATTTCTATGGTTGTTGCAAATTGCAGTAGTAAGGCAGTCTTATAACAACAATAAATAATTTGTAACAACAACAACAATAATAAGTGCTTAGAAATGCCACAATTAACCATGAAAATTTAGCATGCAACCAATAGAATACTATCCAATTGTTAGAGGCAATTTATGAATGAGTTAGGCCACCTTTATATGAGTGTATGCAACAAATTAAGTAATTTTAGATGGTTGTACCAAACCTTTTATAATAGCAGCAAAAAATTTAGTGAGTTTTCCAATGTTAGTGTTAGTGAAATTAGTAGAAAGCTTGAGAATTTTGAGAGAGTGAGTTCATCAATCAATTTCACCATGAGAATGCTTTAAGACTAGTTCCTTTAAGGGTTATTGAGTCTTTCAAATGCAACTAAGCTTGAAGGTTGACCTATTTGAAACCAAGAGGTAGGATCTAAACACGCAGGTGCAAGCACATCTGGGCCTTAGGTCTTAGGTCTTAGATCTTGAGGAGAATAACTTATAGGGTGCAAGCACATTTGGGCCCTAGAAGTTGTTCCTCCTTTCTTGTAGCTTCAACTAGGTCAAAGATCAAAAGTCTAGGGCTAAAATTCTAAAGTCCTAGCACTTTAGGGATTTAGGGTTCTAACCCTAGCAAGGACAATTAACCAATTTTTAGACAAATATCACCTTGTGAGAGGAAGAAGCACTTGTTCTCCTCTCTTAGGGTTTCACCAAACAATATTCCTTGCAACAAATAGAAATTTCACCATAAACATTAATAGCATGAAAAATAATTGCAGAAATTTACTTACTTCATCCAAGAAACCAAGACATTGTAACACTAATTGTAGAAATATCCATCCAAAATCAACAAATCCATCCACAAAATACCTTTATGAGCATAGTGCATGATAGAAAGAGATAGTAACCTTTAAAGGGCGAAAAATTAAGATGTGTTACGCATAAAGGTGAGTGAAAGATGATCATAAAATGAAAGTGAGGCTAACCTTCTTATATGAGACCTAGTGTCTCACTTTTGTCCACATAACATAACAAATTCACAACTCTAGTGGGGTCGACCCCTCATTTAACATTTACAATGTGTAATAAATTAAAAATACATCAAAATAGCCTACATGTGTAAGATGTCAAGGTCTCTAAAGAAATGAAGAGGCCTTCAAAGGCCATGTGGCATCAATCTGGAGCAAGGTGGGAGAAAGTGATGTCTCTCATCACCAAATCATTCCATGTGTCATCAGCACCCCATGTGTGCATCAAAACCTAACTGCATCATACCTTATAAGATGATGTCATCATTTTAATAGGCCCACCGTCCAGGATCCAAGTGTTGCATCTAGGCCTCGGGGAGTTGCATCTCATCTATGCACTTTATGTTGCTGCAATGTCCCTAATCCTAGGGAAAAATAAGTCTTGGGATACTCTGGCCAGCCTATGGGGCTTCCAGCCCATCTGTGTGCCATCAAACTAAATCTACTCCTACCAAGCCCATCTATCCATCGTTCAGGGTTCAGAGGATGTGAGAGCCAATATCTAAGGGTGGTGATTCATTGGATGACCCACTTCTCTCCATCACACGTGTGTATGTCCTACAATAAAGGAAAAACATCCTAGGTACAATCCCAGGACATCCCTCAAAGAACCATGTCAAGGCCATTCAAAAGAAATCAAGGTATAAAACATGGTTAGTCAAAGTTCATAAGAAACATTAGTCCTTAAAACATGCAAATTAAGATATAAGTCATGTAAGACAATTTGCCTCAGTATCCCCTTCAATCATCACACCATCCCAGGACCCCATGTAAGTTACCAAGTTTAAGTATGGGAGGGCCTTCATCCAACCCTATTAGGTGTGCCACCTAGACATGAAATAAAATAACCCAGGTAGAGGGATAGGTACGGAGAGTGACAAGGGAAAGTAAAAACTCTTCAAGAGTAAGTGTGAAAGTGACATGGTTTTAGGGCTTACTTCATGGATAATGGTGTCATTGAATCCATTTCTATAAGCTCCTTTGTGGAGGGTGTGCTTGCTCTTCAGTTACCCCATATTTACATGTTATTTTTTCCAATCCCCCTTTATTTGCCTTTTTCTAAGTGTTTCTTTATTATATATTGACAAGTCCCATTTGTAAGGTTTCAAGCCATTAGAATTGCATATTTTGGACCGAGGTGAGCACTAAAAGAGTAGAGCTCAAGTTTGGATCGGATTTTGTTGGTCCTCTTTGCTATCATCCCTTTCTTTATTTAGAATCATTTTATTATTTTTTTCATAGCAGCTGTGAAAAAACCTCCAGGCCTTCAACCCCTCTTCTCATGAGAGAATGGACCATGACCCATTACCGAAGTTTAGTACACTATGAGAGGATCTAGGATGGAAATATTTAAGTATGGAGGGGAGTAGAATGTTACCCTTGAGAGGGCCCCCAGTAGTACCCCTTTTCTCTAGGTGGTGACAACACAAGACAAGGGCATAAAAGCTGACCACCAAGGTGAAACAAGGAAACTAATACCATTTCCCAAACCAGTGATATGTTATCCAACTTCAACCAAATATCCTCATCCACATTCCTGACAAATTAAGCACAATACTTTGCATGAAAGAAGGACTAAAATACCTCATGTTGATTATGGATTACCATCTCCCATACTTTGGGTTGCTTGAATATGATGAGCCTTGCTTGATTTGTATCTGTAAAGATGAATGAGGGGAGTTGTTGTGCTATCATCTATGGACATGTTGATAATAATCATGGTTGGGATCATGTTATCCATTGTGGGCCATGAGACATGATCTCATCTAGTTACCCCTAGGCATGGGGGGGTAACACCTCTAACTTCAATCTAGCAAATGAAATATTTTTCTCTTCATCTATATCGTGAACGCTAAAATAAAATTCTAGTTGTTGCAACCAATGATTCAATTTTAATGCATCGATATCATCTTGGTATGGATTTAAGTCCACTTTCACTTCCATATTGAATAGAGACTATGAAAGGTTAACAACACTCAAACTCGACTTCTCTTTCTTGAGTTCTTTCCGCAACTCCTTTCCTCGGTCTTCTTGATCTTTCGATTTCCCCTCCGATATGATCTTTGAGTTAGAGCCTCCATCATCTCCAAATGGCCTGAGATTTATTGCTAGAGCTTCCATGAGGAGGTTCATATTGTGGTTGATATCAGTGACCCATGCTTCCAACCTCTCAAATCTCTCTTCTACTAGATATCGAGGGTTGTTATGAACAAACTTGTCTTCCATGGCTAGGGTCTCTGCAACTTCTCTTTAATTTGATTCCTGGATCCCACAACTTCCCACAAAAAAACAAAATAAAACCTACTCTGATAGCAACATGATCTGTAAACTACCGTGGATATTCCACTGGAATAGCTCGTGACAACAGATTTGATAATAAAATTTAAATCTACACTATGAAGATTAAATTCCTTTAGATTCCAAAATATTTAATTATTATTTTTTTGTTGATGCATGAAATAGATAAAATGTGGAAAATAGAAAATAGTAAAATACAATCATGCACCATTCACAAAATAACAAAAATATTTTCTCTGGGAAACCCTTATAGGAAAAAACCTAGCTAAAAGGTGAGGTTGATCTTCTCTCTTTTCTCTGGTATGAAAATAAAGAAAATAAAAAGGAGAATGCACTCTCTATGGAGTTACCTAAGACATGTGGCCTATTAGGTTGCTACTGAACATTAACCCCCTTTGTTATGCTCTCTAATTTCCCACTCCCAATTGTTCTGCTCTGTTATGGAACAAAATACAATAACATAGAATGGAACCCCTTCTCCTCCGAGCAGCCTGGTATTTAACATAGCCTGATAGTCATCTAGGGTTAGGATTTTGACTTCCACAAACTTGAATTGTGACAATATTTTGGACCTTCTATAATCTTCTTGAAATTCCTCATATGGCTAGCCCCATATGCATGAGTAACGAGGGTTGATGTGGTATCCTCTCGCACAATGGTGGTCAACATAATAGATCAACTTGCAGAAGGAATAAGTTTTTCATACGAGCTCTGATTGATGCACAATCTGCACCATTGAAAATATCTCAGAGTGTAGAACATCGTCAAGGGGGTGTATGCAATTTCTAGACACCAAAACCCCAAAAAACCCCATTTAATGCCTCAAAATGGCTCTAAAAGGTTCTTAACCCCCAATTTTCCAAACCAGGACCTACCACTAAAATGACCCTGCGAGCCAATTCCTCCAATTTTTTCCACTCTAAAAGCATCGAGATAGATGAAAAATAATATAATGACCCATGGAAGTGGCAAGTGTTGGAATGAGTAATTGATCCGAAAAGATCTTTTAAATGACAATGGTTGAGTTATTAAGCATGTGTTGATTAACCAATTAGGAATCTTAATGAAAGAGGAAGAAATGATGAGAAAAAATAATAGCCATATACACATATGCAGATCTGAAATAAAGCATAAACAACAGCAAACCATAAACACCAATGTGATAACGGAGTTCGGCAATCTCGCCTACGTCTCTGGGCCTTTGTCTCAGTGGGTGAGGCTTTATTATTTTTGTTCAAAGCTTTAAAATGACATCACGGCAGTGCCAAAAGGTTACAACACTGATCTGGTCTTTTCTACCAGATCTCTAGAACCCAACAAAAGAAACGGCACTAAAATCGGATGACCGGAGCTCCCAGAAATGGCTCGCAAAGGTGCGCTCCTCAACAGCTTCCCTGCATAAAAATGGCTTTGGCTTGGAAAATATTCAGCATAAACATGCTCTGAATGTCTTCCTCCATTGCCTCAAGAAGGCCTAGTTTATATAGATCTGAATTTGGTAAACATCTCCCAACTTCCCCCCAATATCTGGCCTCAAAAAGGGCCCAATATCCCCCAAAAAGGGCCAAAAATATCCAAAAACAGTTGAATAAATCCATACAAATCATATGCTACAGTTTAAAAACCACTTCTACAACATATTTGGGTGCATCCCCCAAAACAGAGGCTCCTAGTCCTATTAACGCGTTCCATGTGGCCAAGCGCCCATGCGTTGGCCCCTTACCTCTCGACCCTGGTCCTGTGTTAGGCCATGTGGCCAGACCCCAATACATCCATTCGCTATCAACGATAAGCTCCCAAAATATTAGCCTATGGTTTAGCCCTTGGTCGACAGGCTAGCCCGACCGACCAGGGCTAACCTTATCCATGCGCGCCAAATTTACAAGGACTCAGGGTTGTTACAATGGGCATATGCCAAAAATTGCAACTGGGGGTTGTTCCCATATCTGTGCCATAACAAAAGCAATCGACCATGGTTACATTGTAACAGTTGTATAGAGTGTGTTCCCTGGGGGCTGGGGCTTAGCCCCAGCCCTAACCTTTGCCCAACTCACAACACTGCAAACGTAAATATAAGTTTGACACTCTATGGTTAAGACTCATCGTGTGGATGGGTTGGCTAGCCCGGCCTCGCCAAGACGTTTCCCAGTGGGAGGTCGTGTGATCGAACCTCATGGAGACCAAAAAATTTTGCAATAGAAACGAGCCAATAAATGGGTGCCACATGGCACCGCTCCATATGCCTATTTCTGCCACATGTCCACATGTTATTTGACCACTTGTCTGCTAAGCTTTCAACCCAGTCACCTGCCACTGTACCTGTACCTGCCACGTGGTGTATGAATGTGCCACATTTCACCCTTGCAGTGGTGACACATGTCACTCCCTGATTGGCCCAATCGTACTGACACGTCATCTGTCCGTATGCCTAGTCAGCCTGCCACGTCAGTTGTACAGACCCTGCCATGTTAGTGCCAATTGTGCTTACCATGTCAATTGTACGATTGTATGACCTGTACAGTCATCTGCCACGTGGAATTGTACGGACTGTACAATCATCATTTTTTTGCATGTTTGGCAAAATGAACATATCACCATAACTTGATCATACAACGTCCGTTTGATTCCGTTCAAGTTGTGTTGGGTTCATATCAACGAGGTCTATTCACACATCCATTTTGAATCTATTCTGGGAACTTTGATTTTTAGGCCTTTCTGAGCCCCATCAAGCTCTTGGATCTGATTCTGGATCACACCTTCTAGCTAAGGACCTTTTAGTCCCCAAAAGGTTACTGACCAGTCATCAAGCTCAGGATAGGCCACTCAGCTTGTTCCCTGTCTTTGAACTCTGTCCTGTGCACATGTCTCATCAAGATTAATTGTAACACAATCATGATAACTGACAGCATATTGTTAGCCATTTGTATCCTATCACTTCTTATTGAAGCCACTATCATCCATGTAGACAACATTACTAATGATAGCATCAAAAATATGACTGCAAATGAGATGATACGTTTATAATACTTGCACGACATTAGCTTATCTTGAAGCAAACTATGATTGATTTTCCATTCTACAGTCATCTCATGTTCTTGCTTAAGATCCATTATTTGATTTGAAACAATTATAGGTGTGTTGCTTGCTTGAGCTACCTTTCTTAATTGTTCCATAGTTTGAAGAGTTTTATTTTCCTTTACATGATGAGCATGAGCCACATATTCTTGACCTGCTTTGGTTAAGTGATATTGATTCTTTGTCCTGTAGAAGATTGATTTACGATCATATAAGTATGGACTGCCTAAGACCATTCCAAATTCACTTAGTGGCACTACATCACATGTTACCTCATCCACATACTTAGATGAAATTGCAAATTGTAATGTGCATTGTTTGGTTATGTGCATTTGATGATTGTTTCTTATCCATTTAAGTGTGTAAGGCTTATGATGTATCTGTGTTTTTAACCCCAACTGTTTAACCAATTCCTCTGAAATTAAGTTAAATTGAGATCCACTATCTATCAATGTGTCAACCTTTGTGTGCCTCATGATGACCCTTATGTGAAACAAGTTACTTCTACAATCAAATCCTCCACCAATTTTACCTGTCATACCAACCAATGAGACCTTAGATTCATCACCTGAATCTGATCCCAAGTCTGTGGGTC
>WSFP011426731.1:0-22196 GCA_009831015.1 Picea engelmannii
CTGATTTTCCCGAGGAAACCCATAAAGGGAGAAAACCTCTTCTTCTTCATATGATAAGTAGTATTTATTTTCTGTACATTATCATTCTTATGAGCACCAAGTCTTTGTGAGGATACCACCTCTATTTTACAAGCTGCAACCTGTTGAGAGCACCAACTCTCTGGTTTCTCTAGCACCCACTAGAAGGAAGCACCAATTCCCTGAGTGTTCTAGCACCAACTGGATGGAAGCACCAACTTCCAGTCACACATGCACCAACCTGTATAATAGAGAACAATGGTTCTCCCTTGCACCACCCTACCACCCTGGTTTTTTTGGTTGCAACCAAATGGAAGCTACGACTCCTTGTGTTCAAGCACCCACTTGAAACTCTGAGGACAATAGTCCTCCCTAGCACCTCCCTACCACCCTGAGATATAAAACTTTGTTACAAAAATTTATTACAATGATACAATATTTTTCAATGGCTTACCAGTCTCATCACTGTTCTGCTCTACCTTCATCAATGTATTCCTGCTTGCATCATCTTGCGCTTTTTGTTCTTCTTCTTTGTCTCTGCATGCGCACCTCAACATTCTCTTCTACGCACATGAATCAAAATTGAAGACACCTCTTCTCTTATTTGTTCTCTGTATATTTATCATGCCAAGTCCTTTTCTAGATCATGCACACAACTCTTCATCCTCTCTGGCAGTTGCAGTCTTCAACACTTTTCCATCTGTCAATTGTCTCTGTGACGAGTCTTCATTCCACTAGCATTTATCTCGAGACTCTTCAACTCCTCTGGCGATCACGATAAAGCTCTTCGAATTCTCTGGAAGATTCCATCAGTCAGTTTTGATAGTTACAGAGAGAACCTCCACACGCTCATCCCTTTGGCGCCTTTTCTCTTCTTGAGAAAACTACACAGTGGGCGCTGGATTTTTTGGCTAAGCCCCTTCCTTTCAAGTGCCCACAAACTATGATCAGACGCCTATCCAAAAGGTGCTTCATGACTTCGTGCATCAGATATTCTGCTGCGAGTCACCTCGAATATCCCAACTCTCGAAACTCTGAGGTATAGCCTAGCAATTCTAGCTCCTTCCCCTATTCTCCTCTGATGTGACCACTGGCTGTGATCACATGCTAATCAAGAAAGCACTTTGAAACTTCACACTTTGGATATTCTGCTGTGAGATACCCTAACTCTCCCAAGTCTTGAAATTTGAAGTACATCGTGCCAGATCAATGGTCCAAGACCCTCAGTGATCCGATGGTCCAGATCTCCTCTTCGTACTTCAAGACTTTGTGACTCGCGATGTCGAAAGTTAGAGCACTTCCTTTCTTCGAGGTCTAAACTCCCGAACTCCGAACTTTGTTGTACCATATCAACTATCCATGACCTTCCTCGATCAATGACTGTGATCACCTTCGTGAACTCAGACTTCATGATTTTTTGCTTCTCCTATCTCTGATTTCCAGATTTTTGAATCAACGTAATGCTGATCTCTCACCACGTGTCCTGCCTCAATGCATGACCATGATTTCTTCGAAAATTGGGACTTCGCACTTCGCGATGTCAGAATTTAGCACTTCCTTTATTTCGTTTCTTGATTCCCGATTCTCCGCTCTCATCCGATCGACGACCCACGAATTTCCTCGATCCAATGGTCCAAATCTTCATAGTGCTACAAGTCTGTCTCTTGGACTTTGTCCGCACTTCTGGAAAGCGTTGTCCCTTTTGATATTTCTCGCCAATGTAATGGTAAATCCACTATCTCTTTTAATATTTTGACTTCATTCAGATTCTCAAAGGGTTTCTATCCTTTGGACCTCAAGGGCCTTTATACTGCACTCCTGGCAGTCCTGTGCTCATCCTCCCGAGCTTGTAGAAAACAATTACCGATGCTATCATTGTTGTTTTCATGTTTTCCATCATTGCTGCCAATATGCTATCATCGTTGTTGTTCTTTCCATCAATGACAAGCACACTCTTCCTGTAAATATGACAACAATATCCCCCTTTGGCATTGATGGCAACCCTGAAAGGATGGACTATTCTTCTTAGACTTCCAACTGTAGCAGACCACACCTTTTTCTCCCCCTTTGACATCAATGTCAAATAGAACTGAGAGTGAATCTGTTCTCCCCCTAAAGCACTCTACCCCTGATTAGATATACTATGAGAACTCTCCCCCTAATCAGATAGACTATTTTAACTTGATAATAGGGTCACACTCAACTTTTGGCATAGATACTCAAACTGAGCTTTTGCAAGCGGTTTAGTGAAGGTATCAACAATCTAATCTTTGGATGGAATATAATGCAAAGAAACAACAATGTTGATAACCTTTTCCCTCAAGAAGTGATACTTGATGGGTATATGCTTGGTCTTGGAGTGAAATACAATATTATTTGACACACTAATTGCACTAGTATTATCACAATGAATTGGAATCGGTGTAGTATATTTGACCTCCAAGTCTACAAGTGTTTGAATCATCCACAATACTTGGGTACAACAAGTGGCAGTTGCAATGTATTCAACTTCTGTAGTTGATAAGGAAATGGAACCTTTCTTCTTGATCAACCATGCTACAAGAGAATCTCCTAAGAAGAATGCATTTCCACTCATGCTTTTCCTTTCATCCATGTAGTTAGCCCAATCATCATCCGAATAGACTGATAATTGAAAATTCTGATTCCTAGGATACCATAGGCCATAGTTCATTGTTCCTCTCAAGTATCTGAATATTCTTTTGACAACTAGAAAATGAATATGTTTAGGTGCAGACTGATACCTTCCTACCATTCCAAGAGCATGCATTATGTTTGGACGAGATGCTATGATGTACAACATGCTTCCTATCATAGACCTATATGAACTCTGATCAACATCAACTGAGTCATCATCCTTTCTTAACTTGCATCCAATGACCATATGTGTGCTCATAGGTGTAGAATCTTCCATTTGAAACCTTTTCAACATTTCTCTTAGATATTTCTCCTAAGAAAGAAATATTCCTTCATACCTCTGACTAATTTGCAAAACAAAAAAAAATGACAGTTCCCCTATCATAGACATTTCAGATTCAGACTGCATGGTAGAAGAAAACCATTGTACCAATGAAGCATTATTACTTCCAAAGATGATGTCATCTACATAGACCAACATAATGAAAAAATCATTATACTCTGTTTTGATATATATATATTGCAGTCAACTGTTCCTCTCTTGAACCATTTGTCTTGAAGATACTTATCCAATCTGTAATACCAGGCATGAGGATCTTGTTTCAACCCATATAAGGATTTCTCCAGCTTGTAGACAAGGTCAGGGTTATCTGACAGTTGGAAACCCTCTGGTTGTTCCATATAGAATTCTTCTTTTAGATCTCCATTTAGAAAAGATGACTTTGTTGGGTATATGTTATATTCTTTGCACAAGTAGTAGTGTTTGAGCGTATGCACCAGGATTCGGGGGCAGCGCCCCCGTATTTTTTTTTTCTGCATCGAGACCACATTTTTCGGGACCGCATTATATTTAGGTGGTTTTTCGGCACATGGTTTCTTTGCCGATGGTTTTCTATTTCCGGTTAAGGAATTAGGGTTTTGGACTAATCTAGGTCATTGGGTTAGGGTTTTGGATGCCACTGTATCCTATATGTATTTTGTATTGTAAACATTGTAACATGATGAATACTATAGAATATGCTGGTTTTCCCAGTTTGGGTTTCCAGGGGAAAAATCTCTGTGTAATGTTTGTATTTTCCATTGTATCTTTTCCGTTCCTTCACTGAATATCTGTTTGCAGTAGATATTGTACAAGGTTAGAATTTATAGACTGGACATCCATTTGGTATACTTTAAATTTCTTATGACAAGCATAGGAAAGAAGCATTCTAATAACTTCTGATCTTTCTACGGGCGCAACTGTTTCATCAAAATCCAGTCCTTTTATTTGAGAACACCCTTTGCAGACCAATCTAGCCTTATTTCTTACAATATTTCCTTTCTCATTCATCTTATTTTTATAGACCCATTTGGATCCTATTACATTTTTATTTACTGGCCTAGGAACAAGTTCCCAAGTATCATTCTTTTCAATCTGATCGAGTTCTCGATTCATTGATTTTGACCAATTTTCATCCTTACTGGCTTCATTAAAATTATTGGGTTCCACCATGGATATGAAGGTTATATTTGATTGCTCAGTGTCTTTCATTATCCTTCTCCTGGTTTGTACACCTTTGTCTTTCTCACCAATTATCTGACTTGCAGGATGATTCTTTTGAGTAATTCTAGAGGAAGGATTTGATGTTGATTGTTGTATTAAATCTTCTTGTCTGGGTGTCTCTTCTCCACTCGATTCATTATCTTCTTGTGACTCTGAGATTTGTTGTTCTTCATTTTCATTATCCTCATCATATTCTTCATATGACTTGGTTCTTATTCTCTGTTGATGTTTTATAGGAGCTTCTTCATCAATTCGAACATCAATATAGTCTACTAATTTATGCATTCTTTTTTTAAAGCATCTGTATCCTTTACTGTTCGTTGCATATCCTAAGAAGATACTTTCATCAAATCTACCATCAAATTTTCCCAGATGATCAACATTATTTTTGATGTAGCATTTACTTCCAAATACTTTGAAGTGCTTGATTGATGCAGGTCGAGCAAACCACAACTCATATGGAATTTTATCACCGTTCGGCCTTATATGCGCTTTGTTTAGAATATGAACAGCTGTGTGAACAACCTCCACCCAGAAGGTTTGGGAAATGTCCCTTTCACTCATCATATCCCTTGCCATCTGCTGAACTGATCTATTTTGGCGTTCTAGAACTCCATTTTGTTGAGGAGTACCTAAAATAGTATATTCTCTTTTAATTCCATGTTTGTCACATAATTCCTTTACATCTCTTGACAAAAACTCTTCTCCCTTGTCTGAGCGAATTACCTTTAACTTCCTTCCTGTTTGATTCCCAGTTAACGCCTTAAAATTTCTGAACTTCTAAAATGCATCTGATTTTTCTATCAAAAAGGCAACCCACGTAAGTCTGGAGACGTCATCAATGACCAACATAAATTAATGTTCTCCTCCAGTTTCTTCCTTTCACGATCATCCACACAGATCCATATGAATAAGTTGAAGTGGTTTCTCTGAAGATGTGAAACTATTTGATTTGAATTTAACATGAGTCAACTTCCCCATTTGACAAGATTCACATACAGAGTTATGAGGCTTAGATATTCTTGGAAGATATTTCACAACACCTTCATTATTCAGCTTGAAAATATGATCAAAATTCATGTGTCCAAGCCTTCTGTGCCATAACCAACTTTCATCAAATTTGCTTAAATGACATTCCTCCTTATCTTCCTTCAGAACATAGACATTGTTTTCAGTTCTAACTCCTTTTTCAATCAGCTCTCCTGTGTTCACTATTTTTATTTTACAACCTTTAGCAGTGAAAGCGAATTCACATCCCCTATCACACACCTGACTGACACTAAGAATATTATGCTTTAATCCATCAACAAATAATACATCTTGAGCCTTGGCTCTTCCATTACTAGACCTTTACCTCTGATCTTTCATGGAGCATCATTTCCAAAGGTCACATTTCTTGATTTATCTTCTTTGAGTGATAGGAACTTACTTTTGTCACCTTTCCTATGACTGGAGCATCCGCTGTCAATATGTCAGGGGTTATTTTGTCTTTGAGCTGCCAACACTAATCCACACTTGTTATCTTCTTTCTTCTTCCAAACATTGACGTTTTCATCTCTATGATTTGAAACTGGCTCATAGTTATTTAGGCAACAATCTACAACTTTATGTCCATAATTATGGCAGATGTAACATTCTAGTTTATTGAATAAAGGATCATAATGATTGTTATGTTTAATTTTCATCCTTTTCCCAACCATCACATGATTTGTAGTTTGTGTTTTTTTGTTACTTGGCTATCTCATTCTTTGTTGTCACAAATATTTATTCCTTGGGTGTCTTTATTGCTCATGTCTAAATCTTAACGAACAATTTACAACTTTGTGGCCAAATTTAGAACCGTAAAAACAATATCCATAGAAAAAAATCTTTGTACCTAGAAAATGACTGTCTTCTTTGAGCAGGTCGATTTCTTCCATGCTGATGATTTCCTTGAGTAGAGGGTGTATTATTTCTTTGTTCTACAGATTCAGTTCTGGTACCATTTTCTTCACTCCTCCTTGGTATCTGATTATCTTCCTTTATTTCTGCAGGTTTGTTGTTGTCAATGGTTATATATTTGACAAACTTGATGGATTCTTTGTTGCTTGGCTGACCACTAATTTGTCCCTCTTCATAGCCCAAACCAATTTTCAACTTTGGATTCCTTTGCTGATTCAGAATGGTGGCTAATCCTTCTGAGGCTTTAATACTTGTCAGATTTTGATGATATAAGGCTTGGAATTTCTCTAGATCTTTTCTGACTGACACTACTTCAACTTCCAATTTTTCACCTTTGGTTTGGGCTTCCTTTAATTTTTGTGTGAGGAATTCCTCAATCCTCTTAACTTCTTCTAACTTAACTTTCAACAGAGAAATTTCTTCGATGGTTCATTGCATGTTTTCTCATACCTGAGCAATAACTGTTTTTCTTTTCTTTTCTTTTCTCTGAGTCTATCAATCTCTTCCATGACACTGACAAGTTATCCTTCAAGATCTACTACTGCTTCACAATCGACGAAATCACTTCCTGTATCTTCAATGTTTAGATATTCTAATGCTATTAGCATGGCATCATTTATTTTACTTTCAATAGAAGAGTCACTGTCTTCATCATCTGAAGGATCGACATCATTGTTTACACAAAGGATTTTCTTCTTAAAATTATTCTCTCTATAGACCTTCTTGTGTTTATGCTTTTCTTCATCATCATATGTATGATCCTTTCTTTTGTGAGGACACTTGATGCAAAATGACCTATCTTTCCACAGTTGAAACATTTGAAGGGAATTTTACCTTTGTATTTGCCTGATCCTTTCGTTAGTCTTCTCACACAATTTTCTTCAATCTCATTTATATCAGATTCTGTGTTTTCTCTGCTTTAAAGGATGCCTCTATTGTAGTGGATTTACCTTTGGTGATTCTCATTTCGTAAGAAGTTAGGGTTACAAGATTTTGATCTAGTGTCAATGCTTTGAGATCAATTATTTCCTCTATAGCAGATATCTTTGAGTTAAATCTATCAAGAAGACATCTTAATATTTTTTGGACTAGAAATGATTCATGTATCGTTTCACCTAGACCTTTCATAGTGTTGACAAGTTATTCTATACGTAAGAAGTACTTACTGATAGTTTCTTCTTCATCCATCTTTAACTGCTCAAATTTTAGTTTGTGAGTCTGAAGTTTTGCGTCTTTCACCTTTTCATTACCTTCATAACTACTTATCATCTTGTCCCACATAACTTTTGTTGAATCATAGTGCATGATTTTGACAAACTTTGCTTGTGAAAGTCCATTGAGGATGGCATTCATTGCTTTTGCATTAAATCTAAACTCCAACTTATCATTTTTTGAGGCCAAGACTACATGCTTCACATATCTAGTTTCAACGACATCCCAAACATAAGCACCCAGGGGCATTAAAAATGTTCTCATCCTTATTTTCCAGAAGGCAAAGTTTGTTCCATCAAACAGAGGGACTCTATTAGTTGAAATTCCTTCATGACTAGTCATGATCAAGCTTATGGATCTACCTTTGATAAAAGGCACCATATCTGATACCAATTGTTGGAAAAATAACTTAGGGGGCGGGGGGTGAATCAATTATATATATAATCTTGAAACTTTTCCAGTTCTTTTCTGAATCTTTCTAGATTATTATTTAATGTGTTGCTGATAAATTAACATGCATAGATATGCACTATTTGATCAATCACACATAATACACAGAGACACTAATTTTCCTGAGGAAACCCGTAAAGGGAGAAAACCTCTTCTTCTTCATATGATAAGTAGTCTTTATTTTCTGTACATTATCATTCTTATGAGCACCAACTCTTTTTGAGGCTACCACCTCTGTTTTACAAGATGCAACCTGCTGAGAGCACCAACTCTCTGTTTTATCTAACAACCACTAGAAGGAAGCACCAACTCCATGAGTGTTCCAACACCAACTGGATGGAAGCACCAACTTCCAATCACATAGGCACCACCCTGTATAACAAAGAACAATGGTTCTCCATTGCACCACCCTACCACCCTGGCTTTTTTGGCTGCAACCAGATGGAAGCTACAACTTCTTGTGTTCAAGAACCAATTGAAACTCATAGGACAACAATCCTCCCTACCACCTCCCTACCACCATGAGATATGAAACTTTGTTACAAAAATTTATTATAGTGATACAATATTTTTCAATGGCTTACGAGTATCATCACTATTCTTCTATACTTCTCTTCTCTACCTACATCAGTGTATTGCTACTCGCATCATCTTGCACTTTCTATTGTTCTACTCTATCTTTGCATGCATACCTCAACATTCTCTTCTACGCACATGAATCAAAATTGAAGACACCTCTTCTCTTATCTATTCTGCGTATATTTACCATGCCAAGTCCTCTTCCAGATCATGCACGCAACTCTTTGTCCTCTCTGGAAGTTACAGTCTTCGACACTTTTCCATATGTCAATTGTCTCTATGATGAGTCTTCATTCCATTGGAAGTTATCTCGAGACTCTTCAGCTCCTCTGGTGATCACCCTGAAGCTCTTTGAATTCTCTGGCAGATACCATCAGTCCATTCTGGTAGTTACAGAGAGAACCTCCGCACGCTCATCCGTTTTGCGCCTTTTCGCTTCCTGATAAAACTACATAGTGGGCCCTGGATTTTCTGGCTAAGCCCCTTCCTTTCACATGACCACTAACTGTGATCAGACGCCTATCCAAAAGGTGCTTTGTGACTTTGCGCATCGGATATTCTGTTGCGAGTCACCTCGAATCTCCCAACTCTCAAAACTTTGCGGTAGAGCCTAGCGATGCTATCTCCTTCCCCTATTCTCCTCTGATGTGACTATTGGATGTGACCACATGCTAATCAAGAAAGCGCTTTGAAACTTCATGCTTCAAATATTATGTTGTGAGATACCCTGACTCTCCCAACTCTCGAACTCCGAAGCACATCGTGCCAGATCAATGGTCCAAGACCCTCAGTGATCCGATGGTCTAGATCTCCTCTTCGTACTTCAAGACTTTGCGACTTGCAATGTTGAAAGTTAGAGAACTTCGTTTCTTCGAGGTCCGAACTCCCAAACTCTGAAATTTGTCATTCCATATCAATGGTCCACGACCTTCATTGATCAATGACTTTGATCACCTTCACGAACTCGGACTTCATGAGTTTTCACTTCTCCTATCTCTGATTTCCCGATTTATGAATCAACGTAATGTTGATCTCTCACCATGTGTCCTGCCTCAATGGAAGGCCATGATTCCTTTTCACTTTGTGATGTCGAAAGTTAGCACTTCCTTTATTTTGTTTCCCAATTCTCGATTCTCCACTCTCATTCGATCGATGACCCACGATTTTCCTTGATCCAATGGTCTAGATCTTCATAGTGCTTGATCCGACGACCACTGTCACTCCTCCTCCCGAGATTACAATTTCTTCCAACGTAGAATATTTTCTAAGTATTCAAAGGCTTTGACCTTTGTTCCTCCTACGAGTCTATCTCTTGGACCTCGTCTGCACTTCTGAAAAGCGTTGTCCCTTCCGATCTTTCTCACCAATGTAATGGTAAATCCACTATCTCTTTTGAGCTTTTGAATTTGTTCAGATTCTCAAAGGGTTTCGATCCTTTGGACCTCAAGGGCCTTTATACTACACTCTTAGCCATCCTGTGCTCGTCCTCCTGAGCTTGTAGACAACAATTCCCAATGCTATCATTGTTGTTTTCCTGTTTTTCATCATTGTTGCCAATATGCCATCGTCGTCGTTGGTCTTGACATTAATGACAAGCAGACGCTTCATGTAAATATGCCAACAACAAAGTCTTTGGATTAAAACCTTAGTTGCACCTCATCCATATCAATAACATTTTCTTAAGGTGTCTCACTATCCCATTGTTCATGTGTATAGGGAAAACTGATGGAGACCATTATACAATCTTTGGCTACAAGGCCCAAGGGTTCATGTCTTTTTAATTTACCTCAAGGAAACCTATAATCAAGAACAATATTGGCCTCCCACCTTGCTTGCTTTGAATTTAGGAGATCAAAATGTGAAATATACAGATTGTATGGTATAGATGTCTCGTTTCTTTCATCCTTAGATAATGATGCATTTATTCCTTGAAGATTTTTTGGTTGGTTATCTCTTCTAATACTCATTTATTTGGTACGAATTTGGACAACAAATGTGGAGGGGTTTTTACACAATAGATCCCTAAATAATTATAATTTTCTTGGATGTACCAAATCCCTATGCTTTTAAGAAATATCATTTCCTCCTTACTAAGTCTGAGGCACTCCTTACAAAATATGAGCTTCTGCAATGGTAAAAGAAAGTGATCATGCAAATGGGAATATTTTCTTCTGAATTTGTTTTCCTACATTGTTTGGCAATAGACATGCACATGTCTCTCTACTATATGTCAATTCCAACTTAACCCAGGAAAAGGGTTGGTAGCACAAATAATATCCATCATGCAAGTGTCCATGTAGAAAATAGGTGTAACTCCAATTTTGGTCTCAGGGAATTTTTTGGGGGATAAATTTTTCCAATTGGCTATTTTTTGGCCATTTTATGAAAAAATATCCGTCAATTTGGTAAAAAAATCGCCTATTTTTTTTTTTTTTACATAAATTGATAATATTCACTAAAAATTTACAAGTTTTAATAGTAAATTATATGTTTTTTATTGATTATTCTACTACATATCTATATGTATGATTTTTCAACTGGAATAGTCACCTAGAATACTATACATAGGTATAATATTTGAATCATTAAAAAAAACCTATTTGGCCTTGGCCTTCTATACTTTTTAGATTGATCCATTTAAATAATGAGAAATAATTGCATCCCAATTAAAAACACTACCTATGGTTATGAAAGTATAAAATAAGGAAACGATGCATCTTCAAAATGTATGCAGTTTTATTGTCCATAAATCCTGCAATTGAGATCCATTGCATATATGTAAGGGTCCCTTAAGTTTATCATAGTGTACATTACATTTGTCTTCTAAAAGAACCTTTTATCCTCAACCCACCAACTGGTTAGTATTTTTCTGATGTCATGCTCCTTATGAAATTGTTTTGCAAACCTTGTAATCACGTGTTTATCAAGATCATGAAGTCTATAATAATTCTCAATCTCTGAAGCTTGATATGAGAAAATGCATATCCATTCATCACTAACAAAATTTCTTGTTCCAATCTTGGTAATATGATCCATTCAACTGAAGCTTGATATGCGAAAATGCATATCCATTCATCACTAACAACATTTCTTGTTCCAATGTTGGTAATATGATCCATTCAACTGCCTCATAACATGGCATGATAGGAGCCTTAGCTACAATAGAGTGTGAGTGGGATATCCTTATGTTAATAAAATATAAATGATATGCATTTCTCATATTTGGGTCACTAGGAGGAACCACATCAAGGTAATATTCTTCCATTATCCTTATGTATATGTCTTCCCAGCTAGGGAAAGGAATTTGTGGATTGATCTATGCTTTAGTATCCTTACATATAGGGAGAATTGGTTCAACATCAAGTTTGTGTAATTGAATAGAAGGGGCTTGTTCTGAATTAAATTTCACATCACTCTCAACTTGCTCAAAGGGTTAAGTAATAGTTTTTTCCCCTTTTAGTGATATCTATGGTGTTCTAGGAGTTCTTCTTGGAGGCATGTTATCGAAGAATTAAAATGAAAATGACATTGCAAATCTTCCAATTTTTTCATCAGTTTCTACAGTTTCTAAATCCATTTAGCGATAAAGGGAAAAAAAAAACATGATTCTAAATAGAAAACCTTTTCTTTCAGTGCTTAATATCATCATAAAAGATATTTCAATGATTTTGATAAAAATTAAAATAGAGAGGAGTTTTTTAATTACCTGGTGGATTTGAGTATAATTGTTCTAGACTTGAGAATTCAATCAATTACAAGATATTTACAACCATGTCAGGGAAAATTCTTTTCTTTGCACCGTGATCAAAGCAAATTTTAAGTTTTCATGAATGAAAGTTTGAAGTGACCTCCAATGCATAAAGATCATTGAAGAAATTTTTAACTATTCACCAGAGCACAAAGTGGACTTATTACTCCAATGGAAGTTTAAAATTACTCCAATGAGAACTTCAATGACTTACTTGATGAAATTTTAACTTAGAAAGAAATTGGATTTTATGGCAAAGAAGTTAGGAAAAATGAAAACTTATTAACATGAAATCTCATCAACCTTCAAAAGAAAAAATGATGCTATAAATAAAGAAACAAAAATTTTAAAGGGAAAAGAAGAAAGTGGTACCCAATTTGTTTTAAACATTTTAGGGTGTGTTGAGGTCTCAATGGGATAGAAACAAATGTTATAGAGTTATAATGAGACATGGAGCATGTCATTGGAAAGGTATTGATGAGATTGTCATGGATATGAAACCAATAATATCATCTCATGTCAACTAGGCCTTAAATATTCCCCCAAAAAATCTATATTTAAACATTAATTTACTGATGGGTCCCATAAGGGATTCAAACTTGTGAAGGTTGCCAAATTGTCATACAACATCCATTTTAGGAAAATAAGGTATAATTGAAAAGCTCTCAATAATTATTTCGAAAATGTGAACTCACAAAGCTAACATGAGGCTATTAAACACTAATTTAATTTATTTGAAATTATGCCATGCAAGATACTGATATCATGCCCTCATAGTCAATATGGATACTTGTGACATCTCTACAATCATCTAAAAAAAATGGGGAAAAGGAGGTGTCATTTGAAAGGTCTTAGATTCATATACAACATGGCAATTCTAATTTTCTTATTTAATTTCCATCAACAAAATTTTAAACCTTGAACCTCTACCGCCAAATTGTTTCCTTACACTAGTATTAAACTTGCAACAACTTCTTCTCAACAACCTGTGGTAAAAACTTGACACGTGATTGTTGGCACAGGGTCAGACCCAAGGTTCAACTCTAATAGCGCACCAACAAGCCCTAACTACTAGCCCTTTCAACAACACCTGCGAAGAAGATGCAGTCTCACACAAAGTAGAAATAGGGGGTTGTAGGATATAGGTGTCTACAACCAGAGGAAATGTAAGTGAATTTAAAGGAACAACACACAGAGATCTAGTTATTCTTTATCTCCTCTAGGCCTACTATGCGAGCTATGTCTCAGATCTAACACAATGATGTAATAACAGAATAACAGAAAACAAAAGAACACAACATCAATCACATAGAACAACAAGATATACGTGGTTCACCCTCTCCCTAGGGCTACGTCCTCAGAACTGTGTTTCTTGATATTATATGAAAACATACAGTTCTATCTGCACCCTTAGCTTGCATATCTCCCTCTACTTCTCTTCTTTATCCCCTCCCTGCACACCCAACTGCAGGGTTGACCTTCACACCCAGCTGAAGATATTACAATACAACAATATTCTCACAACACAATACTTTCCTCACACACCAACAATCACTCGACATCAACAATACAAACCTCTTTGAACTCAGAACGAACAACAACAAATAATCAACCCATACCATGTCCTCTAGACCTTTATTTATACATTACAATGACAAATTTCTAGGTGTCAAAACCCTAGATCTCAAAACCCTAGGTCTAAAACCTTAAGTCAACTTGACCCGCATTTTCAGGGCTTCACCAGCATGTGTTTCCTTCTTTCCCGCGAGGTTCTCCAAAGCAACCTTTGATGACTTTTTCCTCTTGTTGAGTTGTCCACGATCCATCTTCCTTGCTGATCTGTCTTCCTCGATCTTCTCATTCAATGAATCTCCTTCTTTGACCACTTTGACCCAATCTCAGTCAATGTGCCTTCCATGCAGTTTGTACTTCGCCTTTCCTCCTTAATCTTCTCTTTCTTCCATAACCAAGGGCCAACAGTCCCACAACACTCACATGTGAATCGTCTTGAGGCACTGCAGGTCCGAACCTTCTATTTACGTCGTCTTCATATTGCATGGAGCAGTCTGTGCTCTCTGTTTTGTTCCTCCCTTGCTTGTGCAGACTATATTTTCTGTGTCTAGTAGCCAATTTCAACTGCACCTAGTACCTAAAACCTTCTTCTGATGCTTTTACTGAGAGCTGCGAGGCAATTGGTTGTCGTAGTACAATTTCAACTAGCTCCCATTTACCAAACCTTCCTTCCATTCTCCCTTCAAAGTCTTAAACTGCGCAACTCCTTCTTCTGTAACATAGTTAACCTCGTATGGCCCAAGCCAATGTGTCCTAAACTTCCCTGGATGCTTCATGCACTTGTTTTCATATACCAATACCAGATCTCCTTGCTTAAAGGCTTTCTTCTTGATATGTCTTTATGGGACTTGAACCCGAGTCTCTCGGGTTAGAGCCGAGTATCTTAACCAACTAGAATACAATGGAACCATTTGTTGGCACAGGGGCAGACCCAGGGTTCAACTCTAACAATGCACCAACAAGCCCTAACTACTGGCCCTTTTGGAAACACTTTCGAAGCAGATGCAGTCTCATCCGAAGTAGCAATAGGGGGTTGCAGGACACATGTGTCTACAACTAGAGGAAATGAAAGTGGATTCAAAGGAAAAACACATAGAGATCTAGTTATTCTTTATCTCCTTTAGGCCTACTACACAAGATATGTCTCAGATCTAACACAATAATGTAATAATAGAATAACAGAAAGAAAAATAACACAATATCAATCACACAGAACAACAAGATATACGTGGTTCACCCTCTCCCTAGGGCTACGCCCACAAAACTATGTTTCTTGATATTATATGAAAACATACAATTCTATCTGCGCACTTATCTTGCAGATCTCTCTCTCATTCTCTTATTTCTCCCCTCCCTATGCACCCAGTTGCAAGGTTGACCTTCGCACCCAGCTAAAGATCTTACAATACAACAATATTCTCACAACACAATACTCTCCTCACACAACAACAATCACTCGACATCAATAATACAATCCTCTTTGAACTCAGAATGACCAACAATGAAAAACCAACCCATCCCAGGTCCTCTACACCTTTATTTATACATTACAATGACAAACGTCTAGGTATCAAAACTCTATATCTCAAAACCATAGGTCTAAAACCCTAGGTCAACTTGACCCACGTTTTCAGGGCTTCACTAGGCCGTCTTTCCTTATTTCCCGCGAGGTTCTCCAAAGAAACCTTTGATGACTTTTTCCGCTTGCTGAGTTGTCCATGATCCATATTCCTTGATCTTCTTGTTCAACGACTCATTTTCCCTTACTTCACTCCTTCGTTTCTGCTTCTTTGACCACTTCGACCCAATCTCAATCAATGTGCCTTCTGCGCAGTTCATACTTCTCCTTTCCTTCATAATATTCTCTTTCTTCCATAACCAAGGGCCAACAATGATATATTTTTAAAAAGGTGTGAAACTATCCTAAATTACCACCATGACTAATTTTCTCTTTGTATTAGACATATAACATAATTTCATCAAGAATTCATAATAGATAAATTTGGCCATCCAGGAGGTGTGTAACTTCTACCCTTTGCTAACTAGGCATACAAACTTAGAATTAAGAAAATGAGATACAGTTGGAAATATTATCTAAATCCATACAAGCTGTAACCACTTAAATTTTTGAAATTAAACAAAAAACATTTTATATTCTATGAAAGCTCTAGCTCATGGGAAGCAACCTAGTGTCTAACAAAAGGGGTCAACGTTGAAATTTTACAAATGGAATCTGCATCTCATCAAATATCAATTTATCATCCTTGACACATGGATTGTTGATATGGAAGGGTTTCAAAACTCTAAAATAATATCAATATTTCCTCCCCTTAGGCCAAAAGAATGTGAATAAAAAACAAGCCAAACACGGTTTGATTGAGCTTGATTGTGTGTTGACAAGATATTGTTAGGAATTGTGGCCTTAATTGATATCATGAAGGTGTCTCATGGGTGATAATAGACTAGGGAATGATGTAACTTTGAAATTCATTTATCCCTACCAACCCAAGTTTGATGAGCGAGGCTTGACCAAAACTTGAAAATTTTAATCATCTTAAACTTAAACCAAGTGATTCAAAAATAATAATTAAAACTCTTCCAGTGATTGCTAAGTCACTATGTGCTAGAAATAATTAGTGAATATGAGTCTTTGATACTCTTTAATGGGACAAGGGTCATAATGATGATAACTCCTACCAGTTTCTTTGACTAGAACCAGAGTTTGAGAGGCTACTCAAAGAAACCCTCCTATTGACTTGGAAAGATTTAGAAATGTAAAATATCACATTGAGCCCAAAGTAGATGTTTGGGAAAACACCCACCTTCCATTTTATCCCCATCCCAATGGTCATTTCAAATAAATATATGTAGTGTATCATAAATTTTCTTGATGTATTCACTATCATAATAGAACACATCATATACTATGTACCCATTTTCCATAGAATCCTTATTTTTGTTTCCCTTTTTCAAACAAACCCTTCAACTTTTTCATGTAATTCTCCAAGAAGAACATCCAATGGCATGAAACCACCTTGGCTAATTTAGCCTCATTAACTAGGTGAATTACAAGATGGACCTACAAGTCCCTAAAATTTATGGGAAATTCCTTGATCCAGATTATATTGAGAACGACATGAAGGTAGAGATATAAAAAGGAAACACATAGAGATATTGCAAGGAGCACAATAATACAATTAAACTTAGATTCTATTAATGATTGTTTGGAATACAAAAGACTGTTAAATGAAAATCACACATGCTATATAGAATGGTGGTAGCTTATCCCTAAAGAGAGAAATGCGTTGGCTATGATCATTCACAAGAAGTTGATTACAAAAAGGTCAAAAAGGCATTTTTAACATAAAACATCAATGAGAAAACCCTAAAAATATAAAATCTTATCCCCAAAAGATGAAACAATGAAAGGTTTGTGGGCCTTGATGTGGTTAGTTGATACATCAACTTCTTGGGGGCGTTAATTTTGCATACGATCTCCATTTGGGGAGATATTCAATCAGAAAGGTCTAGATGATAAGTACACATTCTGAATGGCCTAACATCTACATTTGGCTACATGCTAGGCCATTACCATGCCAAAAAATGTTGTTTAGGGCCTCAAAATGACCCCGTAAGTTTGGAACTCGAAAAATTATAGAAAAACTGCCAAGATGTGGAACCATTCTAAACAAGTGGGTGAAAAACAATATCCACCTAGATTAGTCCTCCCCCCTTAGGAATAAATGGTCCCAATTGTGTCAAGTTACTCCATTAGATGGAGAAACTTCTGCAGAATCTAACTTCTGGTGAGCCACTTTTCCTGGTGAAGATGTTGCTTTTCTTTGACAACCCAATAGACTTGGATTTTCTATTGGTGGGTTCCCTTCATCTTGGTTTCCTTGATATGATCAACTATCTTTTGTTCAATGTAATCATGATTGATTTTTATAGGGTCCAAGTGCCTGAACACGTCCAAAGTGTCCACGAGAAGTAGGAAATATGGTCGAAGTAGTTCCACATTAAATACAGGGTGCAAGCCAAGGAAAGGGGGAATAATTAATTCAAAATCATTCTCACCCACAACCTTGGTGATGGTGTAAGGAAAATATTAGAGTGGGAAGATCTTCTAATGGGGTTCGATGAGGCACTCTTTCTTTAAATTCAGTCATACCTTATCTCCCACCTAAAACTTGCATGGTACCTGATACTAATTATGGCACTGCTTGTACTTGGCATTGGATTTCTACAAAATATCATGAACTTGTTGTTGAATGTGTTGGATTTGTTCAACAAATTTGGTTTCTTGATCAACCTCTATCTGAGCATGGGGGGACTCTGCTTGTGCAACTACAATGCACATAGGTACATCAATTTGGGCCAATGGATAGAAACCCAAGCACACCTGAAAAGGGATGTGGCCAATAGATCTGTGGAAGGCTCTGTTGCAGCTATGTTGAACATAAGGGAGGATCTCATCCCATGTGCATGGATATTTGTAATTGTACATCCTTGGGATATGAACAATCATATTGTTGACTACCTCTATTTGTCCATCAATTTGTGGGTGGAAGGAAGTCAATTTTGTCAGCTTGGTGTCCATCATCAACCATAGGATAGACCAAAAAATACTCAAGAACCTACTGTCTCAATCTATAATAATGGTCCCTTGGAGCCCAAAATGAATCCAAACACATTCAAATAATATATCAGTGGTGGACTTGGATGTGATAATCTTCTTGTAAGATTCCAAAACTTCCATCTTAGAGAATCAATCAACAACCACGAAGACACAATCATTACCATACTTGGTTGGAGGTAGATCATACATTCAATCCATGGAGATAGACTCCCAATACCTATCAGGAGTAGGAAGAGGGGTGTATAGCCCTTGTTTCTTGATGGCGGGTTTGGCAATGGCACAGGAAGTGCAGGATATGATATTCTTAAGAACATCTTTTTGAAGTGTCAACCAATAAAAATTCTTTTGCAGTACTGTGACCTTTTTTTCCATTCCAAAGTATCATGTCACCCGATTGCAATGAACTTCACAAATCATCTCTGCACACTTGCTTGAAGGAACACAAAGATGGCTTAGATGGCATATCAATCCATCCTGGAGATGGAAGTCTGGAACTAGTTTTCTTGCACTTGATTTCTGATAGGTAGTACCAAAGTCAAAGTCATTATTGTATAAGTGTGGCCACCACGAGGTATCATCCCCACAAGAGTTAAGAATTATGGTTAGCACCACAATCGAGGGTCGATTGAGGAAACATGAAACATGGTTTGTGTTACCCTTCTTGTACTTGATGTTCAAATGGAATTGTTGTAGGTACATGGACCACTTCTGATGGCGGTCATTCTGTAAATTTTATTGTGTCTGTAAGAATTGCAGAGGCCTATGATTAGTGTGGATGATCATTTCCTTTCCCAGAATGTAATGCTTCCACTGTCAACATGCTTGCACAATGGAGTAAATATCTTTGTCGTAGGTGGTGAATATATGAATAACATTAGATAATGTTTCACTGTGATAGGCTATCAAATTCCCATGTTGAGTGAGGACTGCACCGAAAACATAATCTGAAACATCTATCTCAATATCAAATGGTTGTTTTCGGTCTAGAAGAATAAGGACTGTTGTTGAGTAGAGGTAGAATTTCAAATCCTCAAATGCTTTCTATTATGAAGCGGCCCAAACAACCTTTCCCTTGGTTCCACCCTTGGTCACTCAGATAGGGCCCAATATATATGAGAGAACCCCATCACAAACCTATGGTAGGATTTATCAAGGCCCAAGAAGATGTGGATCTCGGTTAGTGTCTTCGGGGATGACCAATCATAGATGAATTGGATCTTGGATGGATCCGCATGCACTCCATATTCGTCCATGATGTATCCCAAATATTGGATTCTCTACATGCCGAAGGAACACTTCTCCAAATTGGTATATAACTTGTGTTGTCACAGGGTGCTCAAGACCTGCTGAATGTGATTCAAATGTTCTTTATAGGGTTTTCTAAATATGTAGATGTCATCTAGATATATGACAAAAAATTAGTTTGTGAAGGGATGCAATATATCATCCATCATTTGCATGAATGTGGTCAAGGAATTGTTCAAGCCGAAAGGCATTACCAACCACTTGAAGATACCTTCTTTATACTTTAAGGTTGTCTTCCATACATGAGATTTCTCAATTGGCACTTGGTGGTATCCTGACTTCAGATCAATATTTCTGAAAAGTTTGGCACCCTTTAGCTAATCTAGAAGATCATCAATCCATAGGATTGGTTACCAGTTCTTGACTATGATATTGTTCAGGGCTCTGTAATCAATACAAATTCACCATGTCCCATCCTTCTTCTGTATCAGAATAATTGGGCTCCCACAATGTGAGGAGATTGGTTTGATGTGGTCCTTCATAATTATCTCTTGGATCTGGATTTTAATTTCTTCATTCTCCATAATAAAATGCCGGTATATATGGTCTTTAGGTAGAGGAGCACGGGGTGTTAAATCAATTGAGTGATTTACCTTATAGTACAAAGGCACCCAAATAGCTGAGGCAAATACGTCTTTGTACTCTTATACTATTTTTTCCACTTACTGTTGTTTTGTAGAGAGACCTCATGCAGAGATTTTTATGATTGCAGTGACCTTTCATTCACCTTTTGACTTGACCATAAAGAGGAAAAATCTCCCGATCTAAGAGATCACCTTTATGCACTACTTTGCGAAGATCAAAGAGACTGCAATAGTTGGGACTACTCATAATAATGACACTACATAGCCTAGATTCATAAAAAACATAACCCTTCCACATATATGGTTGTCCTAAAATAACATCACAAACTTCAAAGAGGGAAATATCACACAATACCTTGTCTTTGAAGGGTTTGATGTTGTAGTTCAGGTGACATTGTTGGCTGATGCGGATGTCTTGTCCCTGGCTTATCCAACCGATGGTGTATGGATGAGGGTGTGGAATTGTTGTTAGGTTCAACCTCTTGATGACCTCTATTGATATGGTTATCACTATCAACAATGAAATGGGGTGGATTCCCCTTCACCCACATATGTGCATGGAATACACACTCCCCTTCTTCAATATCCTCCAATTTCTCTGGCTAGACTTTTGTGGTAGCGATGGTGACACTAGGTTCTATGTTAACGATCCTTTTCCCCTTATCTAGTTTTTAATAAGAGTCTGAGTCAACATATGAATCTGAGTCTTTTGTCTTAGAAAGAAATGATTGTTTGTAGTGACATTCATCAGTGTTATGCCAAGGGATTTTGTGGAACTCACACCACTTTCTAGTGTCCTTTGACTTCAGATTACCCTTCTTTTTATGTGGCTTGGAACGGTTGTCTTGGGGCTGACCATCCTTGCTCTATCCTTCACTCTTGGATTTAGGGCCACTTTTATCGTGCTTCTACTATGATGGATTTACAAAACTGAAATCCTGCTTATTATTTTTCTTGAACTTTTGCTCTATCTTAACAACATATTAGTAAGTGACTCCTAGTGAGAATATGTTCAAGAAATCCATATCTATTTGGATGTACATATGTAGGCCACTTTGTTACTTTAGAATCAGGTGCCTCTAAGAGTCTTTAATACCCATGTTCGTGTGCAAGGTATGGAATATGTTGGTGTCCTCTGACACCATCTGGTCTCTCTCATGATGTATATTTGTCCATCTCATGTACTGGTCATCATAGTTTCCATTAAGGTAGTATTTCTCCTTGAGAGAATAAAAAAAATCCGCCCAAGTGGCTCCTGGCCTAAAAATTGTAGACTCATCCCCGACATGTTTCTCACAATAAGTCTCCCACCAATATTTGACATGGAGAAGATATTTAAGGAGCGCGGAGGTGATGTTTTCATCGTTGCAAAAAATTTGGATAGATAAATAACCCTCTATAATACTTAACCATTTCCCCAAAGTCTCGACATCTATATAGCCTTCAAATAAAGGAATATAAAATTTAACTTGTGCCTTAAATGGCGTCGTACCTCCAAAGTGATTGTTGGTTGAAGGTTCCTCTATTACAAAGATAAGATTTCTCTGATACCCATGATCTAGATTATATTGAGAATGACATGAAGGAAGATATAAAACAAGGAAACACATAGAGATATTGCAAGGAACACAATAATATAGTTAAACTTAGATTCTATTAATGATTGTTTGAAATACAAAAGATTGTAAATTGCAAAGCACACAAGCTATATAGAGTGGTGGTAGTTTATCCTTGAAGAGAGAGATGTGTCAGCTATGCTCATTCATAAGAAGCTAATTACAAATATCTCGAAAAGGACTTTTTAACGTAAAGAATCAATTAGAAAACCCTAACCCCGGAAGATGAAACACCAAAAGGTTTGTGGGCCCCGATGTGGTTAGTTGATACGTCAACTTCCTAGGGGCGTAAATTTTGCATACGATCTCAATTTTTGGCACTCAGTAGCCCGTC
>ML865061.1:0-11727 GCA_009831015.1 Picea engelmannii
TTGATTATCAAGAATATGATTTAGGGTTATGAGAGTTAGAGTTACTAGGTGCCATTGATTATCAAGAATATGATTTAGGGGTAATAATGATTAGGGATTATATTAAGTTTTATGATTGTTATGCTACATTAAGGGTGTTGAAGTTTGTAGCATTCGACAGGTATCTCCACATCGAATTGTGTCTATCATGTGGAGATTGTCATTAATACCTCTCAGAACTTTGGAAATTCACTTTAATAATTTAATCATTGAAGTGAATGTCATTTTAGAATTAATTGAGGTTAATTTAATAAAATGCCTAAGTTTTTAGCATTAGTGGTTTAAGTTAATTAAATGAATCTTAGCCATTGATCTCAAGTGAGGGAGATTTAATCTCATCCATTGATCACTTTGGATATTAGGGTTAGTGCTCATCTCAAGATTATAAAAGGAATCCAAGTGAGAGGAAGAGACACACATTTGATTTGGAGTAAGTGACTCATTTGAGTGAAGAAGGATTTTCACTCTCCACATTTCACCGAGAGAGAAGAATATTGCATCCATGAGTTTTTTCAAGTGACTGTACCAGCAAGGCAGAGGTTAGAGAAAATTTTGGAGGGGATGTACAGCCCGCAACAACACCTAGTAGGGGATGTACATCCCACAACGAGCATCGTACGTCCTGTATGGGTCTGTATAGGTAGGAGTGGTAGTAATACAACCCATTGTAGGCCGTACAATGTATGGATGGGTCATATAGGTTGTCGTACAATAGTCGTACAACCAACACGACAACATGTAGGGATGCATTTGGCAAAGGGGTTTTCAGCAAAAAAATTGCCAAATTTGGTTGTTGATTTGTATTCTTCATAGTATGCCATTTTCCCTTTTACGAGAGCCTTGACTTTATCATAATAAAATCATCTCGTTGCTGGTTTTCCCTTGGGGTTTTTTCGAGGGGTATTTACCCAAAAATATCTGTGTACATGTGTTTGGTTTCATGTTTTACTTCCGTTGCAATTTCTAGCTAAGAATCTCAGTGTGCTTTTATTAAGTAGATCTGCATTTTTTTATTTCTGCAAGGATTTACTAGGAGTTAATTGCCATGACTAGGGTTCAAGGAAATTTAACGTGGTATCAGAGATCACACTTTGAAGGAGATCAGACAATTTTTTGTCACAAATTTTACAACAAATTTAAATTCCAATAGTCTATATTTCTCATTAAAATTTTAATTTGGGGATCATCGCAAGCGATTTGAGGTTTGTGGATAGGTTGGAGGGTGCATTGAACTTCGTTCCTTGGAAGGCGAGGGTTACACTAATTCTCGTGGAGAATGGGTTGTGGAATTTTGCAAATACCACTGTGACCCCATCGACGGATCCGCAAGAACTAGTCATTCACGAGCAAAAGGATGTGAAATCCAGGAGGATCATCTTAGATACAATGAAGAATCATTTGATTCCTCACCTTTCTGAGAAGTCAACTAGGGAAATGTTTGAAGCTTTGACAAATCATTTCTAGAGCAGTATTACAAACAAGAAGATGGTGTTGAGGGAATTTTTTATAAAAACCAAGATAACCAGATTAGATACAGTGACCAACTGTCTCACCAAGATCACTCAGATTTTGTGATCAATTGGGAGCAGTTGGGGAGGCTGTGACATATGAAGAGATGGTGAAACTAACCCTGAATGGTTTCACTAAGTCACATGCCCCATTCATCAAGGGCATCATTGCAGAGGAGACACTTCCCAAGTTTGACATGCTATGGGATGATTTCATCCAAGAGGAGATTAAGGAGGAATCTCTAGCAGGCCAGTAAAAGGGTGATGATGAAAACCTATCTCTTGCTAGTTAGACAAGGAAGAGCAAGGGATAGGGTTCAGTGAAGAGGAATATAGGTGGAGAGTTGACTTCATAGGCTAGAAAGAAGATGGATCTGAGAAAATTGAAATGCTTTGCATGCCAAAAGAGTGGTTACTATGCTTCACAATGTCATGAACGAAAGAAAATGAAGGGTAAGTCTCAAAAGGCTGAGAGGTTCGAGAAGGATATCTTATTAGTGTCTTGTCTTTATGGCACAACTTCCAACGGTGCCTGGTTTGTGGATAGTGGGGCTTCTCGTCACATGACGGGGACACATGAGTTGTTCACCAATTTATCAGAGAAGGACTTGGATCTACACGTAGAGCTTGGTACCAATGCCAAATGTGGTGTAGAGGGGGTGGGACAATTAGGTTCCAACTTGAGTTAAGAGGTTCTCTGGAGGTTGTAGATGTGTTGTATGTTCTGAAGCTCATGAAGTGTTTGCTCTCAATTTCAACAATGGAGGACAGGGGATACACTATCATTTTCGAGGATGGTCAGGTTCTTATTTGGGTGAAAGAATCTAGCCTTGACTCAACACGAATTTTTGGTAACAGAGAGGGCTATCTATATAGGTTGAAGGCCTAACCAACATGTGCTCTGGTTCATGACAGTGATACTTTGTGCAAGATTTATCATAGGGGGATGGGTCGCTTGCATCACAGAGCACTACCTGCATTGAGGGAAATTGTCACCGGTCTTTCGTAGTTCAGTGTGGAGCGTCAGGGAGTATGCAAGGGGTGTGCTCTTGGAAAGAATGCCAAGGCTACTTTTCCAAGCAACGAGAGCAAATCCAAGGGGATTTTGGATCTAGTACACACAAATGTATGTGGTCCAATGTCACTAGTGTCAGTGAGTGGGTCTTGTTACTTTGTGACCTTTATTGATGATTTCTTTAGGAGGAAGTGGATTTTCTTCATAAGGGGCAAGAGTGAGGTTTTCAGTCGGTTTCGAGAGTTTAAGGATCTTGTGGAAAATCAGACAGGAAAGAAGATCATAGCTCCGAGGTCAGATAATGGGGGTGATTACACCTCAAACGACTTCAACGATTTATGCAGGGAAGCAGGGATAAAGAGGGAGTTGACACAACCTTGCAACCCACAACAAAATGAGGTTGTAAAAATGAAGAATCGGTCCATCGTTGGAGCTTCCAAGGTGATGATTCATGACCAGGATCTGCCCATGTTCCTTTGGGCAGAGGCATGCAATGCAATATTGTATGTGCAAAACATGAGTCCTCATAAGGTCTTGGAGGACAAGACTCCAGAAGATGCGTTCTTTTGAGAGAAGTTGTAGATTGGCCATTTCCACATTTTCGGTTGTCCAATGTGTATCCATGTACCAACAGAGAAGAGGACAAAGTTGGAGCCCTTAGGGGAGAAGGGCTTATTTATTGGCTACAGTGAGACCTCAAAGGTATATAGGATTTGGATTCTAGTGCCAAGGAAGATCGTGGTGCGTCGATATGTTAGGTTTGAGGAGGGATTGGCATACATGAAGTCTCTTGAGCTTATTCCAGTAACAAAAGACAAGGAGTAGGAGGCTCCGAAGGATGAGCAACGCTCATCGACTACTTCCAGTTTAGGAAGTCAAACTTTAGGTTAGGAGGAGGATTTGGAGGCTCCTTCTAGTTCTATCAGAATGAAGTCTCGATGGCTAGAGTAGACATTGAGGGACACTCAAGAGCATGTTGAAGCTCTTAGGAGTACATTCAGGGAGAGTAGACTTCCCAACAGATTTTCCAGTTACATGGCACTCATGAGTAGCATCATTGATTCTGAGCCTACCAGTGTTGAGGAGAAAACAAACCATCAAGTTTGGAGGTATGCCATGATGGAGGAGTAGGACTAGTGGGAAAATCGGTGGTCGGATCTTGGTGGATCTTTAAGATCAAGCATGCTGCGGATGGCAGCATAGAGAAATACAAAGCGAGGTCTGTGGCAGAAGGGTTCTCACAGAGAGAGGGAGTGGACTACGAGGATACTTTTACTCTAGTCGCTAGATATGCCTCTATTTTTGTTGTGATATGTATTGCCTCAGTCATGGGGTGGAGGATTCACATTCCGCAACGAGATTGCCTCAGAGATGATGGAGGACGTGTATATAGCGAAATCTCAGGACTTTGAGGTACATGGGAGAGAGTCTCATGTATGCAGGCTTAGGAAAGCCTTATATAGACTCAAGTAGGCACCGAGAGCGTGGTAGTCATGGATTGATGGGTACTTGCTAAGCATGGGCTTTACCAAAAGAGTGAGGTGGATTCCAACTTGTACTTTATACTTGTTGGAGATGATCCAACCATCTTGGTGGTATATGTTGATGCCATGTTTCTCACAGGTGTGGAGAATCTCATTACTATGTGCAAACAAGATTTGGCTTTAGAGTTTGAGATGAAGGACATCGACTTGATGCATTACTTCTTAGGGTTGGAGGTGTGGCGACAGGCAGGCGAGATCTTCCTTGGACAGGGGAAGTATGTAGTAGACATTCTTAGGATATTCGGGATGGGGGACTGCAATCCTATTACTACATCTATGATCACAAATATGAAGAAGCAGAGTGCTTCAAATTCATAGTTTGTGGATCCCACTTTTATACGTAGTTGATTGGTTCCTTGATGTATCCAGTCAACACTAGGCTCGATATTTGCTTTGTTGTGAACACCTTGTACCGATTCATGGTGGAACCTAGGTAGGTGCACTGGATAGCAACGAAGCATGTGCTCGGGTACTTGTGTGGTACAATGAAGTATGGACTCAGGTATGTGATAGGTGATGGAGTACAACTGCAGAGGTATATAGACTTAGATTGGGCAAAAAGTGCAGTGGATAGGAAAAACACCTCAGGATGCTACTTCAACATGGGATCCATAGTGATTTCATGTTTCAATAGGAAGCAGACATCAGTGGCCTTATTTCAGTAGAGGCAGAGTATATGGCAATGCGTATGGCGAGTTGCAAAGCAATTTGGCTTCATAAATTGCTTACATGTTTATTTGATTAGGAGTTGGAGCCTATGGTGATATATCACGACAATCAGAGTTGTGTCAAACTCTCAGAGAATCCAGTATTCCATGACAGGTCCAAACATATTGAGATCGATTATCACTTCATCCGAGATAGGGCTTAGAAGGGAGCAATCAAGCTCCAGTACATCTCCACAGATGACTAGGTGGTGGAGAATACCTTCCTTGCTAAGAAGGAGTGTTGAAGTTTGTAGCATCAGATAGGTATCTTTACATCGGATTGTGTCCATCACGTGGAGATTGTTATTAATACCTTCCAGAATTGTGGAAATTCACTTTAATGATTTAATTATTAAAGTGAATGTCATTTTATAATTAATTCAGGTTAATTTAAAAAAAAACCTATGTTTTTTGCATTAGTGGTTTAAGTTAATGAAATGAGTCTTAGCTATTGATCTAAAGTGAGGGAGATTTAATCTCATCCATTGATCACTTTGGAGATTAGGGTTAGGGCTTGTCTCAAGATTATAAAAGGTAGCCACGGGAGAGGAGACACACATTTGATTTGGAGTCATTGACTCATTTGAGTGAAGGAGGACTTTTGCTCTGTACATTTCAGCGAGAGAAGAATATTACAGCCAACATATTTTTTAGGTGATTGTACTAGCAAGGCAGAGGTCAGATAAATTTCTGGAGGGGTCAAACAACCCACAACCAACATTGTACAACCTATACGAGTTTGTACAGGTTGCGAAAATAGTAGTACAAACCGTTGCAGGACGTACAATGTACGACTGGGTAATACAGGTTGATGTGCAATAATCGTATAGCCAACATAATAGTAGGTGGGGACATATTTGGCAGAGGGATTTTCAACCAGGATTTTTGCTAGGTTTGGTTGCTTATTTGTATTCTTGTCAGTGGGCCATTTTCTCTTTTACAGAAGCCCTGATTTTTATTATAATAAAATCATCCCGTTGTTGGTTTTCCCAAGGGTTTTTCCAAGGGTATTTTCCCAAAAATATCTGTATACATGTGTTTGGTTTCGTGTCGTATTTCCGTTGCAATTTCTGGTTAAGAATCGCAGTGTGCTTTTATTCAGTAAATCTACATTTTTTATTTCTGTAAGGATTTACTAAGAATTAATTGTCGTGATTGGGGTTCAAGGAAATTTAACAAAAGGTTACAAGCATTATGTGTTAAGGGTTATAGTGATTATGAGTTATTAGGATTAAAATATTAATGATTTAGTATTATAAGTTCATCGGGGTGAAAGGTGATATATTATAGAAAAATAATGAGTATTTGGTTTATAAGGGTTAGGAGGTATACATGTAGAGAGTTAGAGATTAGAGATAGTAGTGGTTAAGGTACATAAGGGTTAAGAATAAAGGAATACAATAATTATAAGATTTAGGGGTTAGGAATTAAATCTTAGGGTACCAGTAATAGTGGTTATATAGGTTAATGATTTTAAGGATTATAAAAACTAGGTATTAATAGTTAGGAGCAGTACGTGTTAGAGGTTAATGGTGATAATTATTAGTGGTCATAGATGTAAGCAATTATATTTAGGAGTTATAGGTTAGAAGTGATATCGATTAAAGTGGTTAGTGTTAAAATATTGATGTGCTCGTTTTACCATAAACAATATCACAATATTGTCACCGAACCATAGGCACGCAGCCACCCCCTGAGAACCTTAACCTTTGACAAATAGAATGATTCCGAAAGCAACACTATAACCAACATATGATCAAGAGAGCGCACCTTTTGCCAATGATAGCGCACCAGACAGAAAGTCCCAAAACCACATAACAAAAACAATACTCAACTGTAGCAGTTGCAGTTGCACTTACCAAGAATACCACCAAAAATGTCACCAAGAATACCACGAAGAGATACTAGAAGGTAGGGTGCATATCTTAGGCTAGATAGCGCTAGAGAGAGAGAGACCAAGAATCACCCCAGAATATCCACCTTCCATTCTTGCAGCTGCAGCTCCAAACTTGCGCCCTAGATCAATGAGTGAGAGTGTCAAATGAGGAAGGTGCCACCTTTATTTATATTAATCTGTCCAACGACTTTTCTGGTAGGGTTGACCTGACCTTTCAGGAAAATATATTTTATGTTTATCTTTTTCTGGAGCCAACTTTACTACTGGAGAAATATAATTCTTCTTTATTATTTTATGTGAGTCCGACTAGTCCTCTAGGGTTTTTACACATCTGTTTAGGGTTTCTCTTGCTTCCAGAATATTCTATTCTAGTCATAGGTTACACATGGAGGTTAATACATCAATTAGCCAATCAATTATCAGTACAGGGACGAGTCTACTGGATCAGAACCAAAGTCTCTCAACTTCCTCAGATTTGTGACCATGGGAGTTGCCATGTATTTGCAATCCATCATCCCAAACTTCTGAAGGATCTTTACAACATACTTCCCTTTCCCTAGGAAAATTTCACCACGCTTATGCCATACTTCTAGTCCCAAATAATAATGAATGAGACCAAGATCCTTCATATCGAATTCAGAGGCTAGCTCTCTCTTACACTGAATAATGAGAGGCTCTGCACCTGTCAGAAACAAATCATCAACATATAGTAGTAGGATCACAGGTGCATCATTCACAACATTTAAATAAAGGTTTGGATAAACATATCTCTTGGAAAATCCAAGTCTCGTCAAGTTACTGTCGATTCGTGCATAGCAAGCTCTTGGATCTTGCTTGAGTCATGTTCTTCAATATACGATGAGGAATTCTATTCTGAGCATATACGACTATCATAGTTGCTTCTCCCCATAGAAACATGAATAGATTTTGGTCATTCATCATTTCCTTAACATATTCTTTAATGGATCGATTCTTTCTTTCTGCCACACCATTCTGTTGAGGATTATGTGGGACAATTAGCTCCCTCCTAATCCCGACTGCTTTGCAAAATGAAATGAGCTCCTTGGAGGTGTATTCTCCCGCTTAGTGAGGAGGTTGACATTGGTCCGCTCAAATCCAAAACTCCTTTTGCTTTACACGCTTCCTTTAGAATTGGTACTTGGTGAGATCACCTGCCTCACCACTTGATGGAGTCATCTGATCCATGTTTGCAATTATCACTCTAGCTCCTCCTTAGATCTATCACTTGTGACTTGCTCGGAACAAGAACAACAAGAGCAAAAGTATTTCCAATAGCATTTCCATAAGAACATATATATGGTAACAAGGATGGTAGTCATCATAGAATTACCAAGGTGACCTGCCCGAGAGAAAAACAAGAGATATCTCCCAAATAAGCAAACAATTGTAATAAGCATCTATATCAATAGTACTTACCTGCAACCAAGTATACCTAACAGTAATAGAACCTTTCAAAGATTGTTGTCACAACTATATTGTTTACTTGTACTGTAGCAACTATCAAACTTGATATGTGCAAATTGAAACTGAACAATTTGATCAATCAAACCTGGAACCCGGAGCCTCAACTGCTTGTTCCTTTGAATCTATTGAATCCAAGATCACTGCTTGGACAAGGTCTCTTGTACATTCCCTGCAAAACACACTCATGCTTTGCTGGATGATATAACATGAAAAACATATACAAGTGCATACCTTTGAAATTTGCAGCATCGGCCAGCTTGTCTTATAATCTGAAACTTGACACCATCTTGACAAGAAGAGGTTAGAAACTGAATAAAAAAGATTCAATGATTAGAACAAGCTAGAAACCCTAGAATTCAACTTTGACCACAAAATCAATTTGGACCAAAAGTCAACCTTTGACTTTGACCAAGAACTCAAACCTGACGTTTTTGTTGGCTGAGGACACCTGAGGGTGCGCTAGGCTAGGGTGCACTAGAATATCAAGAAATTAGGTCCAACTCTTCACCTAAGGTGCCAAAAGAATTAGATTAGGGTTTGTTGTAGCTGCAAAATCAGAGACCCTAGCTGCCGCTACAACTAGTGCTACAACGAGCTTGACAAAGAAATCCCAAACTGTTTTGAAGGTAGTGTGGACCCATAACCTGTTAAAATATTGATGTGCTCGTTTTACCATAGACAATATCACAATATTGTCACCCAACCATAGGCACGCAACCACCCCCAACACCTTAACCTTTGACAGATAGAATGATTCTGGAAGCAACATTAGAACCAACAAATGATGAAGAGAGCACACCTTTGTCCAAGGATAGTGCACCAGACAGAAAGTCCCAAAATCATTGAACAAGAACAATACTCAACTGCAGCAGTTGCAGTTGCACTTACCAAGAATACCACCAAGAATGTCACCAACAATACCACCAAGAGATACTAGAAGGTAGGGTGCATATCTTAGGCTAGATAGCACTAGAGAGAGAGACCAAGAATCACCCCAGAAGATCCACCTTCCATTCTTGCAGTTGCAACTCCAAACTTGCACGATAGATCAATGAGTGAGTGTGTCAAATGAGGAAGGCGCCACCTTTATTTATACTAATTTGTCTAGTGAATTTTCTGGCAGGGCTGACCTAACCTTTTTGGAAAATATATTTTTTGTTTATCTTTTTCTTTAGTTGACTTTACTTCTGTAGCAATATAATTCTTTTGTATTATTTTCTGTGAGGTCGACTTGTCTTTTAGGGTTTTTACACATATGTTTAGGGTTTGTCTTTCTTTCAGAATAATCTATTCTAGTCATAGGTTACACATGGAGGTTAATACCTCATGAAGCTACCATAATATCAATAGTTAGGGATTGAGTATTATGGATCTTATAAATGTTAGCAGTATAATGATTATAACGATTATAATGGTATTAGGAGGTATAATGATTATAATCATTAGGAGTTAAATGGCTTATATAGGTGAGGGGTTACAAAAGTTGTTTGATGATGCTATGGTATTAAGAGGTATAATGGTTATACTCATTAGGAGTTATATGGCTTATATAGGTGAGGGGTTACAAAAGTTGTTGGATAGAGGGGTTTGGGGTAATAAAGATCTTAGGGTTTTAATTTAGTAGGGGTTAAGGGTTATATCRTGATCATTGTTAAAGGAGAGAATGATTATGTGTGTTAGGGATTATGGGATAAGGGGTTATACACATGGGTTATAGAGGTTAGGCTATATATTGGCTTTGACTTGGGGGTTATAGGTTAAGGGACATATGGGTTATAAATAATAAGGCTTATATAGGGTTCATATTAAATATGTGATATGGTTTGGAGATAATATGGATCATGCATTATAAGAGTTATAGAGATTGCATGTGATAGAATTTTCAAGTTTGATTTTAAATGGCTCATGGGTTAAAAGTGTTATTTATTTATGGTTATATATATTTTTTGGGTGATTTGGATTAGAATTTATGGAGTTTGTAAGGATAAATGGTTATAGGTTAGGATATATATATGGGTTATGAGTTATAATGTTTTTCTTTTGGGTGATTTGGGTTAGAGTTTATGGTGTTTGTAAGGATAAATGGTTATAAGTTAGGAGATATATATGGGTTATGAGTTATAATGTTTTTCTTTTGGGTGATTTGGGTTAGAATTTATGGGGTTTGTAAGGATAAATGGTTATAGGTTAGGAGATATATATGGGTTATGAGTTATAGTGTTTTAGGCTTATGGATTATAAGTATTAGGGGTTATAGTACTTTGGGGTTAAGGTTCAAGGTTGAGAGGAGTTTTAGGGTTTATCATAAACATGGATTAGGGGTTATGGGACATGGATTATAGGTTTTAAGTGATAGGATTTATTGGGGTTAAGTGTTAGAATAAGGTTTAAGATAATATGGATGATATGAGTTGTTAGGTGATAGAGGTTAGGGGTTTTAGTTGACTAAGGGTTTGGGTCATAATTATTAGGGGTTCTACATTAGACAAGTTATCATTTATAAGGGTCATTGGTTATAGAGTTTAAGGAACCATTTTATATTAGTAAGGGTTTATATTATAGTTTATAAGTAATATTAGGGTTAGGAGTAATATTAAGGGTTTCTTAACTTAGGTGTTAAGAATGTTTTTTTAGGTATTATAAGAAATATGGTTTTCATGACTTATAATGTTTTAAGTGTTAAATATTATAAAGTATAAGAATTGAGGGTGTGAAGTTATGGGGGTGAGGATTATGTGAGTTATAGGGTTTATTGGTTATAGTTGTCAAAGGTTATATGGATTAGAGGGTATATAGATTATATTATATGGGTTATAGGCTCTAGATGTTAACATGTAAGGGTTAAAAGAATTAAGGGTTGGGATTTATTGGATTAGGGGTTATATGGATTATAAGTTACAAGGATTACATGGGTTAGATGCTATAGATGTTAATAGGTAGGGGTTAAAAGAATTAAGAGAATTAAGGGTTAGGATTTATTGAGGGTTATATGGGTTAGATGCTATAGATGTTAACATGTAGGGGTTAAAAGAATAAGAGAATTAAGGGTTAGGATTTATAGATGTTAACATGTAGGGGTTAAAAGAATTAAGAGAATTAAGGGTTAGGATTTATTGGATTAGTGGTTAAGGGAAGAGGTGATATGGGATATATGGTATAAAGGTTATACAAGATTTAAGGGTTGTGTGTTAGATATTGTTAAGGATAAATGAGTTAGGTGTTGACGGTCAATGATTATAGGGGTTGAGATGTATCCGTTAAGCTTATAAATATCAATTGTTAGGGTTATGAGCGATAATTATATATTAGGTGCTAAGAGAGTTAAGGGTTAGGATTTATTGGATTAGGGGTTATAGAGGTTAACAGGTAGGGCTTAAAAGAATTAAGGATTAGGATTTATTGGATTAGTGGTTAAGGGAAGAGGTGATATGGGATATATGGTATAAAGGTTATACAAGTTTTAAGGGTTGGGTGTTAGATATTGTTAAGGATAGATGAGTTAGGTGTTGACTGTCAGTGATTATAGGGGTTG
>ML865061.1:11827-34010 GCA_009831015.1 Picea engelmannii
AGCCCTAATGTCATGGAATATAATATAATATATAAACATTTAAACCATAACCACTAACTACATACACTTATAATTGTTAACCTCTAATCCATCACAAATATAATTCTTAAAACATAAAGCTTGTTCATTATAAGCTTTAAAACTTATAACACCTTTCAAGTGATATTTAAACCATAACCCCAATGGCACCTAACTGATAAACTCTAACACTTATAATTCTTACCTTTAAAAACCCTTATCCCCTATAATAATTATTATAATCAAACCTATCACCTATAACCCCTAATAATTCTAACATTAAATTTTATCACCTTTAAACCCTAATACCTAACTAATGCAACCCCTAAACATTAACCCTTATTACCCATAACACCTATAACCCTAAACCATTTCAAATGTTAATTGAAAAACTGTAACACATATATAACATGTGTGTTATAGTATAACACATATATAACATGTGTTATAGTATAACACATATATAACATGTGTGTTATAGTATAACACATATATATTATATATGTGTTATACTTACTATTTATTACATATATAACTCTTATGATCTTGAACCAATGTAACCTCTCATCCCTTATCCCCTATAATAATTATTACAATCAAACCTATCACCCATAACCCCTAATAATTCTAACATTAAATTTTATCACCTTTAAACCCTAATAACTAACGAATGCAACCCCTAAACATTAACCCTTATTACCTATAACCCTAAACCATTTCAAATGTTTATTGAAAAACCCTTACTATTTATTACATATATAACTCTTATAATCTTCCGCTACTAGTGGATCTCGATCTCAATCGCGAACAGGAACTAGGGATTCAAAAACTCAATCTTCTTCTGCAACTTGAGAATCTGCCCTAGCTTCCGCTCTACCTGGCTCTAGTGCCAGTAATGAATCACTCTTTGTTCTTGTTCAATAGGGAGAAATCTTTGACATGCAGAGTACTATGATAGTGATTACTATTTATTACATATATAACTCTTATAATCTTGACCAATGTAACCTCTCACCCCTATACCATATTTTACTCAACCCCCATAACCCATAAAACATAAACCTTACCTTATAATTGTTAGCCCCATAACCCCTAAAATATAAACCTTACCTTATAATTGTTACCATCGATAATCACTATAGTTCTTCAACATAACCCCTAATATATAAGTTATACCTCATAACTACTAAAAATTACTCGTTATAACCTTAACACCTAACTCTCAACCTCTATAAACCCTAATCCTTAATGCTTAACTCATATATCCCTAATAACCTCTAACACCCAATCCTTGAAAATTTTATAACCTTTACACTTAAATCCCACATCACCTCTCCCTTATAAACCCTAATTATAATAAATCCTAACCCTTGGGTTTATAATAAATCCTAACCCTTAATCCTTGTAACACCTAACAATTAAACTTGATAGCCTCTAACCCATACAACCCATAATCCCTAACCCTTAAACTTTATAAACACTAAGCCATAAAACCCATATAATCTTTGTTATCTCTATTTTAAATAACCCCTAGAACCTATAACCACTAAACACTATAACACCTATCAACCCCACTCGTTATGATTTCACATTCCTAACTCCTAATCCTTATAAACTTAACTCTTTAAACATTATAACTTCCATAAACCATATATCTTATAATACCTAAAGTCATTCTTCACATCTAACTTTTCACACTCCTAATTCCTAATCCTTATAATACTTAACTCTTAAAAAACATTATAATACCTAAAGTCATTCTTCACATCTAATTTTTCACGCTCCTAATTCCTAATCCTTATAATACTTAACTTTTAAAAAACATTATAACTTATGTAAACCATATATCTTATAACAACATATATCCCCATTGTCTACATTATTGGTTGGTTCCCATTATACCATTCGATATCTGTTAATTCACTGGTAGTTATTGAGATGTAAACCTTGATATTTAACCTCGGCCATTCACCTCTGTACAAAACGTGGTGAACTTCCCTTGGTTCAAAAGGTGGTGAGCAACCTACGGCAACCCCTCTGGATGTGTGTGTGCTAAAATGGCACTTACAACCATCGTGTGTTCTATCAAATAGTTGTTTCAGATCTCCTATAATTATGAATCCAGGCAGAAGTGAGAAGTTCTTGTAGATTGGTAGAACATATGTAAACGTATTAGTTGAAGTAAATGGAGTTTGGACTTTGTTCGCATAATAAAAATGCTATGTGGGCACCTTCAGTTAGCAGTGCAAACAGACCAATGAAGTCTTGAACAAAAGCAGGAAACAGAGCCTTCATTCCAGGAAATAGCAAGTGAACCAAATTCAAACCCCAAATCTAAACAGAGGTTCCAGAGAAGCATTGTTTATTTCTGTAGAGTATCCATATTGATGAGATAGATGGGCCATAGGCCTATCATTTATGGATCACATATTTCAATAGTAAATACTTGGCAAAGGACCGTGTCTTGGACAATCCTAACTCAAGTGCTATTAATGCAACATAAATTAATACTGATGACAACACTTTCTGATGTAGTGTTTGATGTATTTTGAATGTTGAAGGATGATGTTCGCTGATCATCTTTGTTCTATTGCAGGGAATTTCAATTCAATATGGGCATGTACTTCTTGTGATAAAGAGTATTGGACTGCTTGCCCCAATGCACTGACCATGATAACTCACCGTTATCTCCACATTTGGCCACTAAGGCCACCAACCGATCATTTTGTCTTGGACAAAAGAGCGTGGGATATTTTTCAACAATAAACCATCTACAACTGAAGATAAGACCACCATTTTATTTATAACATTTGAGTCATAGTCATAAAACTCATATAACCATTAGCCTAGTGGGTTAGCTCAACCAGTTAAAATAGACTGTTTCAAGGGGGAGTTCACTATGAGGTCTCCCTTTCTAGTCTCACCGAGGTTTAAGTCAGAATAGGTCCTGTTGGGTTACCAACTGCTATTGTGGTTGGGGGTTCAGCCACACTCCATATGAATATTCAATAGAAGAGGGAGGATCCCATGGGATTTTCCTTGGAGAAAAAAAACTCACATAACCATTCATCTTACTTGGTATAATTACCAAAAGGCTATGGAGTCCCAACAAGTTAAAGAAAAGTACACGGTTGTATAAAAGTCTAGAATCTGTTGGTTGTATGTCACCCATAACACCCATAAATACTCTATCTATGTAGGTGGACAAGTCACAAAACCTCTATACGCAACCAAAAATGATAAGAATAAGAAATAAACAATAAAAGTAGAATGTAGTAGCAAAATCTACAAAAGTGTAATCCTAGAGGAGGAATGTATAGTGGGATTAAAATCCCATTGGCTGCTCAAAAAAGTAAAAATAAAGGTCCAAGAGGGAGACGAAAAAAGTTGAACCTGGATTCATAGAGTTTACCTGGATACTAGGTTAGCATTCTCCTACAGCTGGGTGCAGCCAGTATGCATAGTATATCCTTGATGGCACAGCAGATCTGTCTTCTTAGTTTCTTGTGCGCAGCAGAGAGAGAGCATAGTGATGGTGCAACACTAGTCTGCTTTGGGAAGTGGGTTGCAGTGATGGACAATGAGAAAGTGAGGATGCATGTATGCACTAGTCTCATCCTTTTCCTAGATTTAGAACTGTTCTTTAGATTTAGCATTCCAGTTAGCTAGAGTTTGTTTTATCAGTTGTACCATGCATTTACTTAGTACTATCTTTAAAGAAGGGTGTGGATCTGTACGATAGCTAGGGCACGACATGAGACTTTCTAATCTGCACAGATCTATAGGAGGCACCAACAGGTTTGAATGTTGTTGTTTATCTCCAGTAGGAAGCACAGTATCCCTGGCACATATCTCTATGTAAGGGGGCACACTAGTTGAGATGATTTGGGTTATGTTTGACTATGTCAGTTAGGGGCACTTCATGCATGTGCCTGGACACATTGTATTTCCCTATAACCGAGCTATAAAGAAGATCAAAGATGCACCAATATATTGGTTGGAGAGTTTTAGTTTTGAGCTTATGCATTGTAATTTTCTTCTTTGCAGTTTGAAATAGAATACAGATGTAGTTTTAAGTGGTTCTGTTTAGTGTGTTTCGAATATTCATAATTTCCAGCAGTACATGTTTGTAGATTAATGTAGCTCAGATTTGTAGTTTTGATGGAAGTTTTCAGGTTTTAAGCTACCTAGGTTAAGGGTTATTTTTCTGAGTGCAGAATCTGCATACCATGGTTTGAAATTTAACATGGTATTAGAGTACATTCATTGAAATCCTCCAGATCAATGTATGGAATGTGTTGTTGCCTATGAGAGGGATTTGGGAAGGATTTAAATGTGTGTAATGCATGAACCTTACTGAGTGAAGTTGATCCAGACCTATGATAGGTTGTTGGGTGAGATGCCAAGGATCTTACAGTGACTAGAAGGTTGTTATTGGCCTGAGAATCTGAGATAGGCAATTTGCACCTGGGATAACCTACTGATTTGATTTCTTTTGTGTCTGGTATATTTGTTCAAGTGTGCATTTAGGTATTGCAACAATGGCCAGGTTTGGTCTCCAAGAGCATCACATGTTGGAGGGTGCTTCCAACTTGGTAAAGTGGAAATCCACACTGTAGAGTCTCTTGGAAGAAGTTGAATTGTGGTATATTGTGGATATGGAGGTCCCACCTCCCACTGATCCCAAGGACTTGGCAGAACATACTAAGAAACCAACAAAGGTTAAGTCAATCATCCTGGATTTGTTGAGGGATCACTTGATTCCTCACATCACAAAGAAGAAGATAGTGAAGGAGATGTCTAATGCCCTTGTATTGTTGTAACAGAGTGTCAATTTGTCTTGTAAAATTATTCTCAAGAACAAACTCACCAGTGCTCACATGAGAAAGATTGATACTGTACTGAGCTATCTAATGAATATCAAAAAGTTGAGAGATCAGCTCACTATCATTGGAGAAGATTTTGATGAGAGTGAGCTAGTTCAAACCAATCTGAATGGATTTGGTCCATCGTGGCATTACTTTGTTCAATGTATTTGTACTCAAAAGTTACCCACTTTTGAGAAACTATGGGATAATTTGTTAGTGATAAGGTAAGATAATTTTATTGATGTCCAACGAATGACCACAAAATTCGGTCAATGGGACTATTGAGTACAATAGTGTTAATACAAAGTGAGAGAAAAAAAATGGCTCCTAAAGAAAGTAAGATGCAGAAAGTAAAGAAAAGTATTTATCTAAGCCAAGACAAGATACAAAGACCCATACCGCTAATGAAAATCCGATCCAGAAGGCAAGAAGAAAGAAAACAAGATAGAGGATAGAAATAGCATGAACATAGCAAGGCCCACTATGGCTAGCTCCCTGAACATTCGAAACCAAATGGATGAAACTATGGATAGAAACCTATCTGGAAGAGGAGCTGGAAGAGAATCTGGTCTACATATTGTGTTGCTTCCTGGAAGAGGTTATCCGTCATCACAGCCTAGGTGACCTCGTCTGACCACTGGTGTGGGAGATGGAACAACATAATCGTTGGGGTCTCTGGGATGCAGAAATGGGCCTCACTGATCTAGAAGATGAAGTAACTCTTCTATCAATTTGTCTGTTGGTATCCCTAGCATAAGGGACCACCTCAAAGAAGGAAGTGATCATCTGGGTGGACACTAGTCTAAGAGAGGGTCCAATAGTATAAGAATAGAATCTATACCCCCCCTGCATGTATAGTGCTAGGCATCTCTAGTCCAAGTATTGGAAGAAACATGAGAGTGTTCATGACTCCTTGAACAGAAAACGGAAGTGTTCTTGGATCTCACAATAAATGGGACAATGCAGTATGAATTACTCCTCGGTCTTGACCTCTCAATCATGGCACAACTCACAAATCCTATTCACCCAATCAAGCTGGTGCTTTGCCTCCACTCTAATTCTATGTGAACCCACACTGAACTAGCCAAGGAAATGCAAAGAGGATGCATTAAGTGATGACGAGTATACAAGGACCAAACAATGAGTGTTCCTCTCAACTACATAAAATTCTCTACATAAACGGCCATCTTCAGACGTAACTCGCTCGAGGGGTCTATCTAATTCACCTAAATATATTGTCTGTATATATCATCTCAGGTGATCCTGTTTAGTTCCTGCCTCGTAGGTAAGGGATGGCCAGGTGCATTAAGAGAATAACTAAATGGAGGGAAGCAATCCATTGAAATACCCAAAAACCCCTAAATATTGGATACACCCACAAACGAGAAATCAACATGCCCAAGGTGATCTGGATTTATGAGGGAATGAAATGAAACACAGAAATAAGACAGAAAAATAGAGATAAAGTAATACTCAATTTCTATTAAAGACTGAAATATGTAGAGACTGTAAAAGAAAATATAGAGTGAAATACTCGCTAGAGTGGTAGTAACTTATCTCTGAGAAGAGATGTGACGGCTACGCGCATTCATAAGAAGATGATTACAATGAGTCTCCCAAGGCCTTTTTAACATAAAGCATAAATGAGAAAACCCTAAACATCCAAAACTCTAACCCGAAAGATGAAACACCAAAAGGTTTGTGGGCCCCGATGGGGGTAGTTAATACGTCAACTTCCCTAGGGAGTAACGTTTGCATACGATCTCCATTTGGGGCGCTTGATACGTCATTAGAAAGGTCTATCCGAGGAGTACACATTCTGAATGGTCCAATACAGGCCTTCAGCATCTATTGGGCTCTACCACGTCAAAAAATTGTCGTTTAAAGCCTCAAAGCTGCCCCGAAAGTTTGGAACCCAAAAAAATCCCAAAATGGAAACTATATGTTGAGCCAGTGGAATAGATGGGCGGACATCGATGTCCACCTGGATAAGTCCTCCCCCCTTATGAAGAAATGGTTTACATTGCATTGAGTGCCCCAATCAAATGGGGAAACTTCTATTGAACTTGATGCTTGGTGAGCCACTTACCTTGGTGCAATAGCTGCCATGCTTTGACAACCCAATAGAGTTGGATCTTTTGTTGGCGGGTGCCCTTAACCTATGCGTCCAAGATATGATCAATGGTTACCTATTCCATGCAGTCAAGGCTGAGCTCTATAGATGTCAGTTTCTCTTCCACCTCCGATGTGTCCAGTAGTGGTGGAAAATATGGCTGAAGAAGGTCCACATTGAATACTACGTGTAATCCAAGGAAGGGGGGAATACTTAACTCAAAATCGTTGTCGCCCACGGCCTTGGTAATGGCGTAAGGTCCATAGCGAAGTGGCCGCAACTTCCAATGGGGTCCTGTAAGGTGCTCTTTCTGCAAATGCAACCAAACCTTGTCTCCTACCTAAAACTTGTGGGGAGCCTTGATCACGGCGTTTCTTGTAATTAGTATTGACTTTCTGCAAAATATCATGGACCTATTAACGAATGTGCTAAATCCGTTCAATGGATTTGGTGGCCTTGTCGGCCGCAGATCGAGCATCGGAAGATTCTTCGTGTGTGGATGCAAGGGGCAATGCTACATCAATGGGGCCTAATGGTTGAAAACCCAGGCCCACCTAAAAAGGGCTATGGTCAATTGAGCTATGGAGTGCTCTGTTGTAGTTGTGTTCGACATAAGGAAGGCTCTCATCCCATATGTGTAGATTCTTAGAGTTGTACATGCATAAGAGGTGCAGAATCATCCTATTGATGACCATGTCTATTCATGAGTCTGAGGGTGGAAGGCAATGGATTTGGTGAGCTTGGTGTCCAACAACGACCAGAGGCTCGACCAAAATGTGCTCAAGAATCTGTTGCCTGATCTGATATGATGGTTTGTGGTAGTTCGAAGTGTACCAATACATGCTCGAAGAAGAGCTTGGTAGTGACCTCCGCTATGATACTCTTCTTGCAAGTAGTCAGTATGGCCATCTTAGAGAATCGATCAACAACCATGAATACACGGTCATTTCCATGCTTGGTGGAGGGGAGACTAGACATGTAATCCATCGAGATGGATTCCCAGGGCCCGACGGGCGTAGGCAGAGGGGTGTACAGTCTTTGTTCTTTAATGGTTGGCTTGGCAATGGAGCATGAAGTGCAGGATCAGATATACTTACTAACGTCCTATCGAAGCTTCGGCCAATAGATATACTTTTGTAGCACTACCATTTTCTTCTTCATGCCAAAGTGTCCTACCACCCGACTATAGTGGGCTTCCCAAATCCACTTCGCACGCTCACTTGAAGGAACACAGAGATGACCCAGACGACATAGCAATCCATCTTGAAGATGGATGTCAGCAACGACCGTACAAGTTCCCAACATCCGATAGGTCGTGGTGAAGTCGGGATTGTTGTCACAGAGTTGGGACCACCCAGAGGTATCATGCACGCAAGAGTATAACACCGTGGTTAGTGTTGCAACTAGAGGTCGACTGAGGCAATCAACCACGTGATTGGTGTTTCCCTTCTTATACTTAATGTTGAGGTGAAACTGCTGCAAGTATGTGGACCACTTTTGATGGTGGTGATTTTGCAATTTTCCTTGTGTCTGCATGAACTGCAAAGGATTATGATCTGTATGGATGACTGTCTCCTTCCCTAGAATGTAATGCTTCCATTGGCGATAGGCTTGTACGATGGAATACATTTCTTTGTCATAGGTGGGGTACTTACAGATGACATCTAAGAGTGTCTCACTATGATAAGCCATTGGATGACCATACTGAGTGAGAACAACACCAACATCATAATCAGAAACGTTGGTATCAATCTCAAATGGTTGTTGCAGATCGGGTAATGTGAGCACCGGGGCTAAGCATATGCGATGTTTCAAATCATCAAAATCTTTCTAATCTGATCTGCCCCACACAAATTTGGCTTTGCAACCACCCTTGGTCAGTTGGTTGAGAGCCCGTGCAATATGGGAGAACCCCAATACGAATCTACAATAGAACTTGGCAAGGCCTAAGAAGCTTCGAAGCTCGGTTAGTGTTGTCGAGGCTGGCCAGTCACGAATGACTTGGTTCTTAACTAGATCGACATGCACACCACGCTCATTTACAATGTATCTGAGGTATTGGACCTTGTTCATGTCGAAGGAGAATTTCTCTCAGTTAGCATATAACATGTGTTGCCGCAAGATGTCATCCATCAACCTCATGAAGGTGGTTGGGGAATTCATCAAGCCAAAGGGCATGACCAACCACTGGAAGAGACCATCCTTAGACTTGAAAGCGGTCTTCCATACATCAATATGTTCTATGGGGACCTAGTGGTATTCGGACTTCAGATCAATCTTACTAAAGTACTTGGCCCCCTTGAGTTGGTCGAGAAAGTCATTAATTTGGGGAATTGGGTACTGATTCCTAACTATGATTTTGTTCAGAGCTCTTAATCAATACAAAGTCGCCAGGTCCCATCTTTCTTCTATATGAGCACGATTAGGCTTCCACAAGGTGACGAGCTTGGTCAAATGTGCTCTTTTTGGAGCAACTCTTGGATCTATCACTTGATTTCCTCATTTTCCAGGAGAGAGTGCCAATACATTGGCTCATTAGGCAAAGGAATTCCAATAGTTAGCTCAATTGAATGATTAACTTGACATTGTAGAGGCACCCCGGTAGGTGAGATGAAGATGTCCCAATATTCTTCCATGACTTTCTCCACTTGCTTCTGTTTAATTTAGAGTTTCTATTAAGTTCTTTTCAATTTACTAGACAATAATAGCATAAGCATGATCATCAACAACAAAAGGCTGGAGCAACAACATCATCACAACACGAGGTTGATACATCATCATCAACAATAGCACTAGGCTGAAACAACAACATCATCAGCACAAGGTTGAGATAACAACATCAACATCATCAGCATATGGCAACAAAATGAGGCAGGTGTAACATCAACATTTTGTGGTACTCTGATAGTCCCTAGGGATCTGCCCAGGAATCATAAGATTCCCTAGGATATAAAATCCTAACGGAGCTACCACGTGGATACTCTGATAGACTGTCCTTACCGGACCTTTGGGATCTGCCCAGGAATCATAAGATTCCGTAGGATTATAAAAATCCTAGCGGAGCTACCACTATTGACCACAACTGGCATATACATGCACAGTTACTCTGACAGACTGTCCTTACCAGACCTTCGGGATCTATCCAGGGATGATCAGTCCCCTAGGATATAAAATCATAATTGAGCTACTCAATGTTGGTCAGGATACCATAGTATCATCAACATCACTCCCCCTTTAGAGGGAGGTCCTTTCGGACTATACCAAGCTTGTCTCGAAAGTATTTAAACTTTAAATGAGACATAGGCTTGGTTAACACATCTGCAACCTGCTCATCTGTGCCAACATATTGGAGCTTTACAGCTCCCCTCTGCACCATATCACAAATGTAGTGATACCAGATTTCTATGTGCTTCAACTTATCATGGAACACATGGTTATCCGTCATCTTTATGCAACTCTGGTTATCACATAGAATCACGATTGCTTCCATCTTCAAATCAAATAGACATGTCAACAACTTCTGAAGCCATATGGATTCATAACTAGCGGAACATGCAGCAATGTATACCGCTTCTATCGTACCTGAAGTGCTCTTTCTATCAAAAACACTCCCAGCCCAATCTGAATCGGTATAACCAATCAGTCTGAAGTCATGATCTCCATTATAATAGAGACCAAAGTCCAACATACCGTTAAGGTATCTCATCCCATGTTTTGCAACAACAAGGTGAACACGTCTGGGCTCTACCAGATACTAACTCAAGGTGTTTACAGCAAAACATATATCTGGCCTGGTATTCATCAGATACATCAACGATCAAATAATATGTCTGTACAGCGTAGCATGAACCAATTCTGACAAGGTATCAACCAAGAGCTTCAACTTTGTTTCCATGGGTCTGTTCATGGCTTTACATTCCAACATATCAAACCTCTTCAGTATTTCAACTGCATACTTCCCTTGCTTAAGGAAGATCTTTTCTAGGCTCTGCCAAACTTCGACACCTAGGAAATAGGGCACCGGGCCTAGGTCTTTCATCTCAAATTCTACAAAGAGTTTATTCTTACAATTAGTGATGAGTTTTTCGAATAATTCATCCACATACAACAGCAATATAATTGGCTCATCATTCATAACCTTTAAGTAAAGGTTACAATCAACTTTACTCTTGGTAAAGCCCAAGCTCATCAGAAAGCTGTCAATTCTTCCATACCAAGCTCTAGGAGCTTACTTCAATCCATACAAAGCCTACTTCAACCTACAGACATGAATCTTTCTATCTTGAACTTCAAACCCTTGAGGTTGTTCTATATACACTTCTTCTTCAATGACACCATTTAAGAAGGCTATTTTCACATCCATCTGGTGTAATTTCCACTTCATCTTGGCTGCAAGAGCTATGATGGTTCTGATAGAGGTGTGAGGAATTAACTCATCATCATCAATGGAAACTGTGACTTCTCTCACTGTTTCTGCAACTCTGGGAGCTACAGGCTCTTCTTAATATACTTCTTCAAGCTGGCATCTCCTTTATTTCTTGAGTGTTGCATCTTCATCAAAGGTCACATCTCTATTGATCTCAATATGATAGTAACCCAATATGTAAATTCTGAAGGCCTTAGAGACCTCACAGTATCCAACAAATATTCTCTTCTTTCCTGCAGGTTCCAGCTTGGTTCTTTTTTCTTTTGGAATGTGTACAAACACTGGACAACCAAATATCTTGAGATGGCTTACTTCTGGCTTCTTTCCAGAGAACATTTCTTCAGGGGTTTTGAATCCATGTGCACTATGGGATAATCTATTTTGGACATACACTATTGTTCTTGTTGCTTCTGCCCATAAGTGCATTGGAAGATCTTGATCGTGGATCATAGTCTTCACTGCTTCCATTATTGTTCTATTATTTCTTTCTGCTATACCATTTTGCGGAGGATTGTAGGGAGTGGTGAGCTCCCTCTTAATCCCAGCATCTCTGCAAAAGCTTACAAATTCTTTTGAGGTGTATTCTCCTCCATTATTTGAACTGAGTATCTTGATTTTTCTTTAAGAGAGATTTTCTATCAAAGCTTTGAATTCCTTGAATTTTCCAAACACTTAATCTTTTGATTTCAAGAAGTAAACCCAAGTCTTGCGAGAATAGTCATCAATAAATGACACAGTATACATACCCACTAAGAGAGTTTGATGGCATTGGGCCACACACATCTAAGTGGATGAGATCCAAAATTCCTTCTGCTTTACTGTCGCTCTTCAGGAAAGGATTCTTGATGTTCTTTCATTGTGCACATCCCTTGCACACACCTTCATGATCAACCTTGAATTCTGGTAGACCTGTAACTACCTTCCTCACATATGGTAAGGCTTTGTAAATGATGTGAGCTAGTCTTCTATGCCAAAGTTCACATGGACTCTCAGTGGAGTGAGTCAAGGCTGCATCTGAGTGACCTTTTAACTTATACACGCCACCTTCTTCTGTTCCAATAACAATTGCATCTTCTATGGTTTTTACTTTAGGCCACATAAGGACTTCACCATATATGAATGCAACCTTGAAACCTTTCTTATCTAAAGCTGAGATAGAAAGTAAATTCTTTGTCAAACCTGGTACATATAGTACATCCTTCATCTTTACCGGGGTCCCTGAATCAAGTTTTTAGGTGGACTCTCCCACTCCTTTGATAGGGTGCTGGTAATCATCTCCAAGTGTAACTTTCTGGGGAAATTCTTCTCTGTAAGGCTAGAGAGAATGTCTCTCTGACCTGACATGTGCTTAGAAGCACCACTATCTATGAGCCAAGTGTCCTCTCTAGGTGACACTGATCCTGAGAGGGCAGAGAATAAGACATAGTCTTCAATCTTTTCTTTAATCATCTTTGTGGGTGGCTCATCATCTTCAACTGCATTGGGCATGGTGTCTTTTGTTATTTCTCTTCTAGTTCGCTTCTAGATGGACAATTCTTAGCAATATGTCCCATCTTGTCACAATGATAGCATTGATAAGAGGAGAAATCTTTTTCTCTTCTTTAACCCTTCTGATATTTCTAGAATCTCCTTGGAGGGTGAGATTCTTTATGAAAGTGGGTGAATCTCTTTGGGGAGTGAGATTCCTTATGGAGGTGGATCTCCTTTTTGAAGTGAGACCTTTTCTTTCCTCCTTTAACATGAGAAGTTAGGGCTTGATCTTCATTCCTTAATAGTACAACTTCTCAGTTAGCTACTCTTGCTTCTTCTTGAACACATTCTTCCCACAGACTGTCATATCGTAGTTTTTCCTTTATGGCACAAATAGTTTGGATGAAGGCATCCCAAGGTCTTGTGAGACCATTAAGAGCTGTCATGATGAGTTCATCTTCATCCAAGTTGTCTCCAATTGCTTCTAGTTGTTCCTTGAATTGATAAATCCTAAAGAAATATTTAGGGACTGTTTCTCCTTTCTGCATCTTTGTATTCTTGAGTTGGGTTCTCAAGTTCATCTTTCGGTTAATGTTCTTTCCTTCATACATTCTAGTTAGGGCATCAAAAATTTCTTTTGGAGTATTCTTAGAAGCCACTTGAGGGATCAAGTGATCTTTGATGGAGTCTGCAATGATCCTTTTGGCTCTAACCATATCCTTCTCGTACTTTGCTTTAGTTGTAGCATATGCGAGTTTTGGTACATTTTCCTTGATGAATCTTGCAAGATCATTCTTTTCAAGAATGAGTGCAATCCTATACTTCAAGGCAAGGAAGTTATCCACACTTTCCAACTTGTCAACAAGCTTGGTGCTTGCAGACATCTTGACCTGGAGTCAGGAAAATGACCAAAAATGGAAAGTGCTCAGAATTTAAATATGAACTTACCAGGAGGTGCGTTGGGCCGAGGCGAGTAGGTTGGTGTAGTTTGTTTTCAGATTATCTAATTTTTACCCCTTGAAACTGAGCCTGCGAAAATCTGGACTAGTACTTTTGGTACTGGTTTTGGTTCCCTGGTACCAGTGAAAACTAAGGTTTCACTTTCCAGAGGCTCTGTCCATTGAAAAGGTGCACTCAAGCTGCCAATGAGTTTGATAGGCTAGGGTGCACTTCCCTAGATGCTTTTTAGGCTGAAATTCCCTTCCAACAAAAATCCCTAATTTTCTTGTATGGCAATAGTGACGTTTTTGGTTATCCAGTGAAAGGTGTTATATTCAGTCAAGCTCTAATTCCATGTTAAATTTAGAGCTACTATTAAGTTCTTTTCAATTTACTAGACAATAATAGCATAAGCAGGATCACTGAAAGATACCCAATCTCAAGGTACACAACATTTATCATGGGAAACCTCATGGGGGAGAAAACCCAGCAAAAACTTCCTTAATATATATTGCCAATACAATGCCAAGATAAAAGACCATACACAAGAGAATATCCAACACTGAGCAATGCAACTCTCTCTCTTCTTCCGACAATTGCATCTTCCTTCAAACTTGCACACTAGATGAGTGACTTGAGTGAGTGAGTGAATGAGTCGCTAGCCTCTCTTATTTATACTAGCTGAGGAGCACTAGGGTGGTGTCTCTTCATCATGCATGGCTGACTTCTTCACTTAGTGGCTAAAACCACTTTAATTAGCCCTAGGGGCTGACTTCTCAATTATCCTCATACAATTAGGGTTTCACCAATCCACAACAGGGGATTTCGTCATACATAAGTCTCGAAATGGTCAATCCACAAAAGGGGATTGATCTATAAGATAATAACTCAATAATAAGTAGAATATACTTTGCAGGTACAATATTTCAACAACTTTTGTTGCGTAGAGGAGACCTATGTAGAGGCCATGGATGTGGCCACGACCTTTTGTTCACTCTGAGAGCGAATCATGAAGAGGACAAATTTTCCAATCTAGGAGATGACCTTCCTGCACTACTTAGCTGGGACTAAAGAAATTGCGGTAGCTGGAGCTACCTCTAGGATCTTGTACAATTGTCTACCCACGGTAACAATGTCACTACGAGGTCTAGACTCATATATAGCATGATGTTTCTACATATATGGTTGGCCTAAAAAAACATCACAAACATCAAGTGGGGGCAACACCACACAATACCTCATCCTTGAAGGGCTTAATGCCATAGGGAAGGCGACACTATTCACTGACGTAGAGATCTCATCCTTGGTTAAGCCACTCGGTGCTCTACAATTGTGGATGTGATGTCGTCGACAACTCCAACCGCTTCACGATCTCTGCTGAGATGAGGTTATTTTGGCTTCCGCTATCAAAAATGAAATGTAGCGAAGGATCCTTTACCCACATCTGCGAGTGAAAAAGGTGCTCACCTTCCTCCAACACTTCTGGTTCGTTTGGCTAGATCTTGGTGGTAGCAACTGTGGCACTGGGTTCTGCATCGATTATCCTCTTCGCCTTGTCTGGCTCTGAATCAAAGTCAGAGCCTCGATCCGACTCTGGGGATTTCAACTCGGCCACCAATGACTGCTTCGAGCGACATTTATTGGTGTTGTGCCAGGGGATTTTATGGAATTCACACCACTTGCCAATGTCTTTCTTCGTTTTCCCATTACCCTTATTTGTTTGTGGCTTAGACTGGTTGTCTTGCAGTTGTCCATCCTTGCTTTGTCCTTTTTTCTATGTGTTGTGGCCGCCTTTGTCTGGCTTCTACTGTGATGCATTCGCAGATTCAAACTCAAGCTTATTCCTCTCCTTAAATTTTTGCTCGATTTTGACAGCATATCGATAAGCGGCTCCCAGCAACAAGATGTTCATAAACTCCATTTTTGTTTGGATGTACCTATGTAGGCCCCCATAGTATTTCAAAACTAGATGTCGCTTGGAGTCTCTGATACCCAGCATGGTGCACAATGTATGGAAGGTATTTGTGAACTTCGGCATTGTTTAGTCCCTCTCCTGATGCAGTGTGGTCCATCTCGTGTACTAGTCATCATAGTTTCCAACAAGGTAATATTATTCCTTGATGGCATCCATAAAAGAGTCCCAAGTGGGGTCGGCCCCAAATTTTAAAGACTCCTCAGTGGAGTTTTTCTCACAGTAAGTCTCCCACCAATGTTTGACATGGGGGCTCGGCTGGTCACAGATTCAAGCTTGACAAGTCGTATAGTGTCTTTGAGCATTTAATTGTTTGATATAGTGATCTTTGATGCACATGCTTAAGTGGCTCATTTATTGATTGGATTCACTTATCATGATGTTATGACTTGAGATCCTTGGAGGGCGTGCTCATTTGTCTTTGCAGGTCCTAGTTGGTGGACAGTTTTGGGAGAGCAAGCCTAACTTGGGCTTACATGGGGCTACAAGCCCACAGGTTGGATGCCAAGGGACCGCATGTTGGATGAGAATGATCAAACTTGGAAGGCCTTGACGATGACTTGGATGACATAGCCTAGCCCCCACATGCCAAACGTTTTTCCTAGGAGAGGCAAAACATCACTCCTAGAGGCATGACGTCACCCAGGGGGGTTAGGGCTTGGTGGTGAGGTGCCACTCATTGACACATGGACCTTTTGAGGAGAAGAGGGTCTTCAGCATGATGAGATCGTCTAGATGTTTGGCATGGCATTTGGAGGCCTACCCATGCTTCTCCAACACCAATGACTTCTTCAAAGTGGCAAAACGTCCCCTAAAGGGGAGACATCCATGTAAAATTACGGTTTATTTGTGCAAAAGTGAAACTTTAAATGAATTGTTTAATATCACTTTGTTAAAGGGGGCAAGATTAGGGTTGTTGACCCCTATTCTTGTGGTTTACCCCTTAATTTGTGGACACGTCACCTTGGTTACATTTTGTATAAATAAGAGATCATAAGATCTAATTTTAACATAACACTCCCTCATTGTGAGAAGTATTGGTCTGAAATTTTCGCTACATTTGGCTTTATTTGTCTCTTCTGCACTTGTTTATGGCTATCTTGATGAACTATTGATGGAGGAGTGAGGCGCTAGCCTTGGATGAATGCTTTCTAGCTTTTATGGTGGATTATCTTAGCATCTTTCTTGATTTTGGCATGGTCTTTTACTCTTATGCTATAATTCTTTCAAGTCAAGGATTGTTGTGCTAGGAGCTAAGTGAGAAGTATAAGAGCATACACCCCCACCATAGTCTTCACCATTTTATGCTTCATGTTATTGGTTAAACAAGGGTTTGCTAAGAGAAGTATAAGGGCATACACCCTCTTAGCTTAAACCCTAGCTAGAGGAACTTGCCTTGGGAAATAAAAGGGATTACACCCCCAAGGAGGTAGCTTCTCTAGCTCTTTCTTTRTTTGACTCCATTAACCCAATAGTAAAGACACTAGTCATATATTTTTTGCATTGGAGATATAAAATCATTTCCTTGGGAAACGTGAATTTTTATCTTTTGAAAGGTCTCTTGCTTGGAGTTGGTTTGCTTCGTTGAGAGGAGTCTTCCCCTACTAGGGTGTCCCCTCTCTGCCACTACTTTAATTGTTGTTACAAACCCTAGCCTACAGCCATTAGGACTGATCTAACCTAGATAAACTACTAACCATAACTCCTAAACTAACCCTAGACTAGCTCATAAATTTTGCCCATTTACTCTACTAACTAGGGCGCATATTTGGGGCTAACTGTTGGCATATTTTGATGGTGTAATTTGTTGATATAAGTGACTGAAAGCTACAGCCATAAGGCTGCAATTTTCTGCAGAAAACACATGTTATAACAACTTGTTTTATTCAGCCATAAAGTGCCATTTTAAAGTCATAATTGATTGCCACACTCATTGGTAATATTGTTCATTGATCTCATGCTTTACATGTTGATTTAGATGCTTTATTTCTTGATATAAACTGTCATCTACTGCTGCAAATGAGGGACATCAAGCTTAACTTGTTGATCCATACTAACATATATCATTGCAAGTTGGATTTTCCTGTGTCTTGGGCAGGTGAAAGTAGAAGACACATCTATTTGGAGTTAGTGACTCATAGTGCAAAGGACTTTTACTCAAGGAGATTTAGCAAGGGTGAAGGAGGACTTTCACCTAGAGATCAGTTCATTCCAAAGGAGAAGGAAGCAAGTGGGCAGTAGCAACAGGCACAACCACATGTATGGGTCATACAGAGTCACAGACAACGCCAGACGGATAGTCAAAGGCATACACATACGCACCTCATAGGTCGTTCAAGGCACGGGTACGCAGGCACCAACAGTGCAGGTCTCGTATACAGGCTGGAAAAAAAGCTAGGGTGTGTACATATGCATTGTACAAGCTAGACAAGGCGCATACAATGTCGTACAGTCAACGACAGAGGTGTTGGGCAGCATATCGCGCTGTCGGGTTTTGTTGTAATTTTGTGTTTCTGTTCTCAGTGGGTAGATTTCCTAGTTTGGGAGCCCTTGTAAGATTGGAGTCATTATTTAATAAAAAACTTATTTGAAGGGAAAAAAAAAATTGTATTGTGTGAAGTTTGGTTTCTATTTTTCCTCTGTTGTTTTATTATTTCCAACTAGTATATTTTATTCTGTGTGATGTAATCTATTTATCAACAAGGAAAAACACAAGGTAATAATTTATCTAGGTGTTAGGGAATGAGATTTTTTCATCATGGTATCAAAGCTTGCAGTCTGAGAGGGAGACCAATTTCAAATAAACAACAGTTTGTCCAGTAGATTTGTTAGATCTACAAGGAGATCTCTACAGATCTATAAACTAGCAGTGAAATTCTTGTGGGTGCTTGAAGAAATAAGCACATGGATGTTGTTTTTGTTCAGATCTAGAAATGGTAGCAATCAGTCTCAGGTTTGAAGACCGATGGGATGGATCATCTAACTTCTATCCAGGAAGGCAAGGTAACCTTGTTTTTGAAGGAACGTGACCTTTGGGAGATTGTAGAAAAGGTTTTTCATGTACCAACAGATGCAACTTACAAGGTGGCTTAAGAGAAAAAGGACATCAAAATCCCAGAGAGTGATCATGGACATTGTGACGGATCATTTGATCCCTCAAGTGGCAAAGAAGCAGTCAGCCAAAGAGATGTTCAAGGCTCTAGTGGATTTGTTCTAGAGTGAAAACTTGAACACGAAGATGATCAGAGAAACAAGCTCAGATCCATCCAAATGTCAAGATCTGACAATGTTACCAGCTACTGCATGAGGATCATGTAGACACGTGATCAGTGTGCGGACATTGGGGAGAAATTGGATGACGTAGAACTTGTAAATGTGGCATTGAATGGTTTCACCAAGTTATGGGAACCATTTTTCAAAGGGATCTGCGCTCGAGGAAAAATTCCCAATTGGGAGAGGCTTTGGGATGATTGCATCCAGCAAGAGACTTGAGGGAAATGGAGATAGAGAGGAAAATTTGGCCCTGGTCAGTTAGGCCAAGAAGGGAAAAGGAAAGGGTTCCAAGGGTAACAGTGAGGGGGAAAACTCACAGTCGAGTAAGAAGAAGGAATTGAGTAAGATCAAGTGTTTTGCATGCCAAAAGAGTGGTCATTATTCATCTCAGTGTCCAAAGAAGAAGAAGGGACAAGGGAATTTGCAGTACGTAGCAGCATTAGCAGAAAATCAGTTGGATAAGTTTGCAGCTAAGTTTGAGAAGGAATTCACACTAGCCTCTTGCCTTTCTACCCGCACAATCACCAAGAGTGCATGGTTCTTGGATAGTGATGCATTGCATCATATGACAGAATCACGAGAGCTATTCTGCATTCTAAAAGAGGACTCGGGGATCCATGTGGAGCTTGGTGGTGATGTCAAGTATGCAATGAAGGGTGAGAGAACAATCTTGTTCCAACTTGAGTTAGGTGGTTCGTTTGAGGCCCAAGATGTGCTATATGTACTAGCACTGAAGAAGAATTTTCTCTCAGTCTCAGTTATGGAGGACAAGGGTTTTGTTGTCATGTTCAAGAAAGGGAAAGTACTTGTATGTCCAGAGGGATATAGCCTTGACACATCAATGAGCATTGGGGTTAGAGAGGGAAATTTATACAACTTGCAGGCAAGTCTATTCAGGCCTCGGTACATGATAGTGACAACCTATGTGAGCTATGGCACAAGAGGATGGGACACCTACATTACAGGGCATTGTTGATCATGAGGGAGACTGTCACCGATCTCCCAGATTTCAATATTGATCAGAAGGGCATGTGCAAAGGGTGTGCACTTGGCAAGAATGCCAATGTTATTTTTCCAAGCAGCGAGAGTAGATGCAAGGGAATCTTGGATCTTATACATTCAAATGTGAGTGGACCGATGTAAGTCGAGATGTTAAGTTCAAGGAGAGATTAACATCTAGGAAGTCTCAGGAGCCACCACCAATGGCAGAGGACGAGGAACAAGAGGTTTCGATGGGAGAATGGTGTTCAAAGGCTTCCATTTCAGGGAGTCAACCTTCGGGTGGGGAGGAGGAATTAACCCCCTCTAGATCTGCCAGGAGACCTAGGTGGTTTGAGCAAACATTGAAGGATGCTCAGGAGCATGGCTCCTAGGAGCATTGTCAAGGAGAGAAAGCCTCTGAAGAAGTTTCCAAACTTTATGGCACTAACAGATATTATTCCAAGGTCGGAGGGACAACCAATTCCAGGTGACTCTTCAAAAAGTGTCTTCCTTGCTAAGAGGGAGTGTTGATGTTTGTAGCATTGGACAGGTACTTCCACTCGGGTCTAAGTGTCTAGACGTGTGAAAGTAGTCAAAAGGACCTTTCAAATACTTTGGAAAATCACTTTAATTAAAGAAATTATTAAAGTGAATCTCTTTTTAATTGAGTTAGGAAAAGTTTAATAAAATGTAATTTAATTACACTAGTGATTTAGACTTAATCTCAACAATTAATCTCAAGTGAGGTGAGATATAATCTCAATCGTTAATCACTTTGGATATTAGGGTTAGGGATTCAACTCAATGTTATAAAAGGCAGTCAAGGAGAAAGGAGAAGACACATCTATTTGGAGTGAGTGACTAATAGAGAGAAAAGTACTTTTGCTCAAGGAGATCTTAGCAAGATTAAAGAAGGACTTTAACCTAGAGATCAGTTCAATCCAAAGGAGAAAGAAGCAAGTGGGCAACAGCAGGTACGGATCGTACAAAGTCACAGACAACGTCGAACAGATAGTCCAAGGCACGCATATACACGCCTCACATGGCACATACATGCATGTCTCACAGGCAGTTCAGGGCGTGGGTACACGCAACGCAGGTTCAACAAGGTGTGGGTACGCAGGCACTAGCAATCCAAGGAGCATATATGTGCGGACAAAAGGCTACGGCACGTACATACGTGTTGTACAGGATAGACGGGGCGCGTACAAAGCCATACAGTGAGAGGTGTTGGGCAGCGAATCAAGCTGTGAGGTTTTGTTGTAATTTTCTACTTCTGTTCTCATTTTCCAATTTGGGAGCCCTTGTAAACTTGGAGTCATTATTTAATGAAAAGTTGATTTGAAGGGAAAAAAATTTGTGTTGTGTGAAGTTTGGTTTCTATTTTTCTTCCGTTGTTTTATTATTTCCAACCAATATATTGTATCTTGTGTGTCATAATTTATTTATAAGCAAGGAAAAACACAAGCTAATAATTTATCTAAGTGTTGGGGATTGAGATTTTTTCAACATACACATGCCTTTTGATTAACTTGCTTGGGAACTACTCTTCTTGGGTGTTGACACATGTTACAAGGGTTAATGATGCCCCCATCATACCTAAACTTCGCAAAAATGGTATGAATTATGAGTTATTGCAAAGTTAGAAGATGATACTTGATGTTTCTCTACCTAATGGAATTTACATTTAACATGACTCACTTTTTAAGTTGCATTGGGATTTTAGCACATGTTTTGAAGGCGACCAACTTCATGAGCAATTATCTTTTAACAGAATGCCCAAAATTCCACTAAACTAATGCCATTAGATGCAAAATGGCCATGGGATTTTCAAAATGTGGCTATAATGAAAATTTGGGAAAAATTGACACATTTATGAAGCTTTTAAAATCTATCACGAGAGGATTATCATTGAATTTTGACCACTGGTGGGAGCATCTTTGAGATGTTTTGACTCGTTCACTCATGCATCATGGATATTATTGTATAAATGGATTAAGCACCTCATAGTTTATGTATTTTTTACCATATCTCTAGGGTTTGTAAAGAGATAATGGTATTTTATATTCTTTTAGGCTAAAAGCTAGGAGAATATTATTTTTATATTGAGAGGGTTTTTAGAT